>JACDOX010000004.1:4694866-4788964 GCA_014549065.1 Cardinalis cardinalis
AAAAACAAAAAAAAAAAAAGTACAAAACAAGCACATTCTGTCAGGAATACAGAACAAGACAAGATAGTTTGATAATTCTTGGAAAGCAAAAAAGTCATGAACCCTGTCAGGCAAAAGCCTTTACACAGCATAGACATCAGAAAAAAAGCTCAATATAACAAAGCATTATGAAAACTAATGATATACTCAAATTTAAAAACCTCAATGGTTCTGATTTCTCATTTCCTGTACCAGAAGTCAGCTGAACTCACAGGATTAATTAATTTTAGGATTTAATGAGAACAATAGAGGGCTTAGGTCAATGGACCACCAGAAAACTTTAAGTGGTTCAAACTGAAGAACTGATGAAAAGAAGGGTATATGTATGCATGCAAGAAGTTCTACTAAAAAATATGATGCCTCATGGTCTCAGGTGGCCTGTTTAAGTCTGATGCTGAATGTTTAAGTCTGAAAACTGAATGTTTTCAGACCACCTCAGGCTATTCATATTTATGAAGTGTTGTAGTGTTTGTGTTTTGTGTTGGGGAAAGGGAGAGGATGTTTGCTCTATTTTAAAATGCCAATGCCTTCTCCACCTATGAATATTTCCATGTATGAATATAAGATTCACAGATAATCCAGGCTAGGACTGCCTGATTGCAGCTTCCTTTCTCTGTAGCAGAAGGAAGAGACAAGATAACTGTTGAYGCAAATGGAAACAAATCAAAACATATCAGCAAATCCTCTCTGGTACAAAACAATTCAATAGATTTGAGCTCTGTGAGACTACCAATTTAAATTGCCAGAGAATCCACATGTGAAGGTGAGTTTACAGAGAGTCATCTCAGCATAAATCAAAGTGAAGATTTTTTTTTTTAAAGGTTGAATAACCCATCATCTTTCCAGCACAATCATGTAATTCACTGCATACATGTACTATGCAGCTGCTGTGTGGCTGTGATACTCTCTTGTCTCTGCCCATCYTACTCCCGCACCTCGGGCACCTGTAAACTACTGCAGACCTGCCTTGCAGACTGTTTGCTCTAATCTAACCTGCTCTTTTAGAAAGACAACAACTAAAACATTACTTCTAGAAGAAGGCTGGCCAAAGAGAAATAACACAGGAACAGAGTGTTCAGTGAACAGAAGAATTTTCAGTGAACAGAAGAATTTTACTTCTTCTCTGACAGTTCAGGTTTCACATATGGACATGCCCTAAATACATTTCAAAAGGACTCACTCAAATTACTCTTTTTTCTTCAGCTGTTCTGTTTGGGGAACCCAACTCATATTCTAAATGACAGTTATCAAGAAATCTAACTTGATAAACACAAGAGAACTGTTTTTAATGGTTATTTCTCTTCTGTAATTTCTATTGCAAAGTGACTAAAACTAGGGCAAGTATAATACATTAATGATACCCTGAGATGGTTTCTCTTTACTTCTGTTTTTATTAGCCTCTCTCCCAGTGCTGTAAATCAAGACCTTCATTCCTCTTGCTTTTTTCACTATCATCCAGAGGACTATTTCATTCAATAGAGAACATAGCTGGGATTTTAAACTGAGTTCTATCATAATCCATTTTTCAATTCAGTGACCAAAGTGAAAAATCAATTGCCTGTAACCCTTGTGCTAATAACATATGAAGAATGCATACACATGAAAGGCAATTTAACTGGAATTTATGAATGAAAATACATAGAATAATTAAACCTAACATGACTGATTATTTGTAGTGATATTGTCAGTTGATAAATTTAATAGCTATAAAAGCAAGCATGTTCTGATTTTCTTCTGCTGCACAAGCATGGCAGGGAAAGGGGAACAGAACTGGAATGATAAGGTGTCCCAGTCATATCAGGGAGTTTTCTGAGCTCCCAGATCAGAGTGTTAACTACTCTAAAACAGAACCACATTTCACATTACTGCCAAGTTCTGCAGAAAACCWATTCAGTTAATAAATTCTGCAGTGTTCTGTCTGAAAGAACCATGTTCTGCTYCCAGAAAGTAATTCAATTATAAATGACAAATTCTCTATTGCAAGAATGGGTGGTACAAACAAATGAGAAAGACTACACTGGGAAGAAGACAGAGGGGAAGGCAGAAAGATGAATTTGGAGAGAATCTTGGACGACATTTCACATAACTGGAAAAGTAATATTTCCCAAACAGTGGAACTGCACAGACCCAAAATTATAACCAGCCACCATTCCAGATGCAAAAAAATGCCAGTTGCTTCCACAATCAAAAATTCCAAGTATAGACCAAGGCATAAATAAGATAAGGTATGAGGAGCCTGTGGGCCTCCAATCAATGCCAGGCAGTTTTCCCTGCCTGAGATAAGAAGCAACAATGTAATATTTTGCAGATTATAACATGGATATGTATTTAATAACATGAATTCCCATCTAATGAACAAAACTAGTAGTTTCACTTTTTCCTACTTTCTTAACTGAATCTTTGGTAAACATCATCCTAAATGTTAATAACTTCCTACACACTACCAAGTACTATACCTCAGGCACCTCTCAGATGGCATCCTTCAGTCTTCTGAATATCAAAACTTATAATCCTCTAGGGAAAGCTGTGAGTGTTCCAGCTAGAAAAAGAGAATGAAGAGGAACATTAAAATTCAAAGCATACACAGCCTCAGCCTTAACGATCAATACTTTCAAGATGTGCAATTCAAAAGCAACTTTCACTGTCTAGATTTGAGTACAGTCTCTCTGTAAGGAAAGTGGCCTTTCCTCTAGTCTTTCTTAGAGATTCACACCCTGCCATCTGAATGTCCTGCACCTGCTGCCCTTGAGGAATACTTTCCACAAACTCAGGAACACATATAATTTCAAAAAAGCTGAAGAATGGTGAGGAGGAAAGCAACTGTACCAAAACTCCTTCAATATGAAGAGCAAGCCAAAGGCATGTATTAGTGTTTGCTTACTTCCCTGAATAACACAYAGTTTTTATGTTCAATGATTCTAAGGGTCTTTTCCAACCTGACTCTAGGATGCCATAATCATTCTRGCAAATAGAAGCAGTACAGCACAATCGTTTTTATAAACATAACAGCCCTTTTTTTAAAAGGCAAAATACTCAAATGACSTTATAAATAAACACAGAACAGCTGAAGTGTCCAAAGACCTAAGTTATTGAAAATATAGGGTTGTACAGAAAATTTTTAACTGGTGTGGCAGCCAGCACAGCTGACATGACATTTCAACTTCATATAAGAATTATAAAAGAAAAAATAGGTTTTAATTGAATAGTCAAAAAAGAAAAGTACCCTATTTTGACTATTTATTTAAACCATGTGTGGATTTTTTAACTCAGTAACGTTGAAGTAATACAATTCAGTATAAWCTGAAGAATGGAAAGATTTCCATAYTTTTCTCTCTTTTCCAMAAAGACTGCAATTCYGAGCAGATGGGTGAGGTCATAGAGAACTTATGCTGATGATTCAGTGGGATACTAAGCAAATGGKTTTGCAGTGCTTTCCAATGGTGGTTTCAGAACATTTCACTCTCTCCCTCAACAATCACCATTCTAGTTCTCTAAGACAATTCACCTTATCCTTCAAGAGACAGAAAAACACAGCATATTAAGTTGGTATTGTCAACCAAGGAAGCAAAACCACTTCTGATCAATGTACCTGCTCTTGTATACACCCATCCATCAATATTGMTGTCTGCCCTTTGGAAATCCTACACCATCCAGAGACTGGTAGACAACGAATTCAACCTTTAAGAGGTCCAAACTCTTTGGCCCACACACAGGGGAAAAAAAAAACAAAAAACAAAAAAACCCCAAAAACCACAAGCGTTAGTGAGAGTAAACAGAGGAAGGATGAAGACCTGCAGAGAAAAGCATTCCTTTTACAATAATTACAGCATATGCATCAAAGAATTAACAAAATATTCAAACAGTCCCACAACGCATTTAATGGTTTTACCCTAACAAATCAATCTTCCCTAAACTKTGGCACTTCTCCTTTCTCTTCCAAAACTCCAGCACTGCATGCCTCAGTTAAATGTACACCATGTACACAAGAGTACAGTGTGTAAATAATTAAACCACCACTGCACTGATTTTATTTAGCCATATAGAATTAAGGCAGCTAAACATCTTTAATAACAGGAAATTTGAAAGAATTATTTATCCTTACTGAAAAAAAAATTAACGAGGCACTTCCACCTGTTGCATAGATATGGTGTGCCAGAACTGTTCTAAACTCATTTGCAYCAACAGCTTATTTCTATTTCAGACAGCTGGATACATGTCCATTATATAAACTGTGATTGGTACCTAAGGAAACTCTTTGCTTTAGAATGTTTAAGACATACTATTGTCTTTCTATTTAACTGCTTTAAGTCATCAAATCGGTTTAAAAGATTAGTTTATAAACTTAAGGATAAGACTTYTGGTTTAAATGGAAAACTTTAAATCCACATAAATCCTTCTGTTATAGTGAAATACTCCTTAAGGCTGGAAATTAACAGGAAAAATATAGGCCAGACAGAAAATGCTCATTACATCCYAGGTTTGAGATACAAGCTAAAATTGCCAAAAAGCATTTTTTAAAAATAATATATTATTTCACTCTTTATGATTTTGTGATGAACACTAATTCCCAATAATATAGTATTTCACAACTAAAATTTATTTCCTTATTGCTCCATTAGCTTTTTCACATMCTAGAAAAGTGCTAAAATGAAAAATTTGCAAATGAATAAAACTAGCAATGCTTTAGCTAGCACTGGAAGAACATATTATTTTGGTAGGGAATGGTGCACCATTCCGAAGTGGAAAAAAGAAAAACCCTCAAYGGTAGTTTCCTTACATAAACACAGGGTATCTAAAGATTTCAAAAGTAAGCAATTCAAAAGAAATCACACTGCCCAAGCAAATGATTATGACAAACTAATACACCAAAACAGTTTGCTCAGTTTGCCTGATGAAATGTCAGTCTTTCTATACATATTTTTGTCGCAGTCTTATGACATGGCAAAATAAACAGTAGGTTTTGTGCAATCTCAGGAAATCATGGAATGAAGTGGCACTTGGCCATATCCACTGCACAGTTAGGCTATGCCACTTCTTTAATCTAAATTACCAGTGGAGTTCAGGAATTATTTGTTCAAGTATCACTAAAAAAAAAAAAGGCATTTAAGCAGGTAGTATTTTTTCCTTTATTTTAATCGGATATAAGACTGGTTTGGAAATATTAGACAAAGTAGTTTAGTGTCCAAAAGCATTTATTGGCAGAAAACATGTTCCCTTTTCCAGAAAAAGTCTTGTGCATTTAAATTAATCTTGTGGAGTCAACATCATGTTCTTAGTTTACACAGAACGCATGAGGCATTAAAGAAYTTCAGTTACACCATTTCTCATCCTTTTGGTGGGTTTATTTGGGGGGGGGTTTATTTGTTTTTCTTGTGTCATTTAGAAAMAAATTGAAGGCAAGAATATATTTTTGATTAATTCTTGAAAATACAAACCACCAGAATACAGATTAGATTAAGGGGGGAAGGGTGTAGGAGATCAAAATAAAATTCATATTCTATCTACTTTCTGAAAATAACTTAAATGTCCCAAAACTCACTATTTCCTCCCCCTTGATGTAGCAAGCTTTTTTTTTCTAGYTCACATACATGATTTTACAGAGTAGCCCAAACCATAGTCCAGATCATCACAAAACTTATTYTGTTTCATAAGCAGGCTCTGTATTTTATACTGGGTACCTAAGAAATATTTCTTCCACCCTAATTATGCTTCTTTTGTCTTGCAAACTAGTAAAAATGCATATTCATAATGGAAACGACAATCTATTAATAATGCCTGAAAACAGGCAGGTTTTACACATAATTGAAGCTTATATTAAATAATTACCACCTCAGTGGTTTCATCAATAATTTTCCCATTTGCTCTAAGTAAATAAGAGCCGAGTTACAATGAACCTCAGGGTGAACTCACAAAACATGATATAAGCATTATTTCTGTTAGGCCAAAAATGAAATTATTTAAAAATTCTAATTTTAAACGTGTTCTTAATACAAAAATAAAATAGCATTGGACAAAAAGACTGYACTCTTTTCTTTACTAAGGTAGTTACTTCTTAGCCAGGAGTTACTAAACTATCCCACTCCCACCCCCTGAGCCCCAGCTTAGGTTTAGGGAAAGCAAGGGTTCTATTACTTATGTAGGAGTCAGGAAAACTCCACCTGACTGCCTCCATGGTTCTAGGTAACACACTGTGCTGTGGTGGGAGAGGYGAAACTCTGCCCTCCTCAGATATCTGCCAAGACTGACATAAAAAAGTGAGAAAAATCAAAGTGAAATGCAGGCAACTACCACTTCAGAGAGTTCAGCTTAATACAAGATTCAAGAGATACTAAAAGATGCTTTTGTAGACAGAAGAAATGTTCTCTTGCAAACATGGCCAGGATCAGAACACCTTTAAAAGACAGGGTGGAAAATTACTTTTGGTGCCTTTTATCCCACATAAAGAAAATAGCCTAACTGTGAAAAGCTGCAACATAAAATTTGAGCTAAATATCTTCCAAACTGTTCACTGAGATCCAAGCAGCCAACATACATAAACCTCCACTGCAGCCRGATGCAATCTCTGTTCACATTTGGAGGGAGGTAGAAGCACCAAGAACCCCTGGGGATGTCTTGAAGCAGCCACTACTTTGCTCCTCCCCTGCTGCTTCAGAGCCACTCATAGAGTGACAGGAGACTGGCTTTGGGAGCTGTGGAGTCCTTTACACCGGGACCACTTAGGGCAACTTTCACCTAGTTGATCACAAATAAAGTTGCTGATCTTCTGTTTACCACTAAACTTCACAGAAGGGCACTGCTCTGCCTTTATTAAGTACTGCTCTGCCTTTAAAGTCCTCCAATGTTGTCATCTTATTGCAGGGGTTCCGTACTGTTGTCTCCTCATCACAAAAGTTTCCTKCCTCCTTGGTGTTTCTYGTGGGCARCTCCTCAGAGCACTGACTCTTTCTTCTTCACAAAACAACCAACTAACTCCAGTTCCCTTCCCAACCAGCCGCCCCACTCTTTCAYAGCATCTTCTTCTCATTGGTTACAGCTGTGGCCTGTTAAAGTCAGGCCTGCTCCTAATCTTTGATAATTGGCCCAGCTSCAACTCTTTAGGGGTAAGATTGCTTTCTACACTRTCTTTATTTTCTTATATTCTAGCCCCCTATATTCCAGTGTATGAAAAGCCTTCTAATTTCTTTAAATTTTTACTTTTAACTGGGAAGGCCACTCATTTATCGATTACCACATTACTTCAAACAATGCTGCTTATTAAARATATATTTCAAATAATTAATTTTAACTCACACAAACCACAAAGCCAAACCCTGACTATTTAAACACAGATTTTAATCTCATTTCACATAAGTAGCTATTAGTTACATTCTGAAACTTCATTTTACTTGTCAGTAACCATAAAAAGYTGTTGATTCATAAAACTTCACATTAAACGTGGGGTGTTTTTCCATTTCCCTGGGTACAGATAATGTATCTTTTCTGATAGCAATATTTCATTTTGATATATTTACTAATATTCTTAATTAAGACTGTTGTTATGTTGGAAAGTAGTAACTCAACACTACTTATATTAAATTTGCTGTATGCCRAACTACTTCACATAGAAAATTATTTTAATTCACATGCTCAAGAACTGGTTAAAAAGACTAAAAATACTGAATATATAAATAATTTAAAAATATATTGCATTTTCAAGCAGTTATCTTTAATTAGTTATCTTCTTTCCCTCCWGTCACTCCTTTTCCGAGTGTGTATTTTAAGTATTGAAAAACACTTCCACTTAAACCTACACCAGATGCATGGACAAACTGAAGGGACCATGCAAAAACATAAAATTTTCAACCAACTGGATAAGTCGTGAAGATAAAGGATTTGCATGCAATGAAATGGTATTTTCACTTTGACAGCTCCAAAAAAGGTTTAAATTTGGCCTTTTTTCAAAAAGAAAATACAACATTTAGAAGCTAACAGAAGTACACTATATCAATTTCATTCCAGAATGGCATTACAGCACATCCTGACAGAGGCTGCCATGGATACAGAATTAGACCATTAAGATTCACCCATGGCAATTCTCTGTTTTAGCCAGGCTCCTTAGTCACAGGAATTTCTGCTTCTGCCTGTGATTTTTACTAAGTCAAAATAAATCATCCTTTCAAGCCATACTTCACTTTCTCTTAGAGTCTCTTCAGAAACAAAACTATGGATTTACTATTCAGAGAAAATTATGGACAACATTATCTTCTACCTTTTTGAATCACATCTCTGCCAGATTAATTTGTTAAAAGGARAACACTTGGAAACAGATTTAAAGTTTGACTGCAAACTTTTTCTTCTGAGTATATTAACACACTTTTCCCACATTCCTGGGAGACAACACTTTTTCCTCTTGTCATTGGGATCTTTGAGAATTGAAATATTTTTCTCATTCCATAAAAAAAGTTCAAGAATGTCAAGTGTGAGAAAAACTCTGCCACTACTCAGTGTTGTCAGTGAAATCATCACTCAGCTCAAACACAAGCTGCTCAACTAATGTAGTGCTTCAATACAGTGAATTTAAAGAAAAAGCTTTCATAGTACTGAAAAACCCCTTAGATTTAATGCAAATTACAAAATKAAGGGAATAAAAAAATGAAAAACTGGACTTGTTTGGGAAAACAGAAGTCAGTCAAAACACCTCAAGAAAAAACTCAGCAAAATWAATACAAAATAAAACCACAAAAAATTCAAACTGTTACAGTCTTCTGATTAATTATAAACTAGTTTCTTGTGACACTGGAAAGGTCATTGCTATCTTCAGGCCACCAGCTATAGTCAATTAGAATAATGAGGTTTATTTTCTATTACTACCAAATTACCATCTGACTTCACAGAATAATTAAGACTTTAAGCTGCAAAAACATAAAATGAAATAACAAGGCTGAAGGCTGTGTGAGTAGAACAACATCTTTATGTCTTTATATTTTCTTTGTGGCATTATATCTTCTACATACCTCAATGTATCAGTATTCAGAAGATTTTTTCTGAATACACATTCAGATAAAATAAGAAGCCAGGCTCATGGTCAGCTGTGTAACTTAAGGTATATTTTACCTAAACTACCACCTGAGAAAGAGGTTGTTGCATTCCAGTGATAAAACCATAGACAAGCATGTAACTGGAAACTACACAGATGAAGTCTGGTGATTTTGAAGACAAGGTTTGCTTCCAGGATGTGTGCACACAGTTTCACTCATTTCATTTGAAAAAGGATGACAGTTTTATACAACTGTAGTAACAAGCCTTTGTGCACTATCATCTTAGCTTTTCAGAGCACTCACTGTTGCTGTCATTTAAGCCATGATACTAATTACTCACCTGCTGAAAGGAGTGGGACATAACTTCCAGCAGATTCATTTATCATGGTTGGGAGAACAATATTACAACTTGATCCTGATCTCATTGAAGAAATCTCAGCTCATGGCAGGAGACTGGACTAGAAGACTTCAAGGGTCTCTTCCAACCCAAATTATTCTTTTTTTCTATGAACTTATTTTCTCATCTTTCTGAAAGTTAGGCAACAAATATGCAAAGCAATCTCAAAATGAAGTATCTAATCCATACACTGAGTTCACAGTTGTTTTAAGGGACAAGTCAAAMGGTCTCTGGTCAGTTTTAAGGCATTCTGCTGCTGGCATAAACCAAAATCTTTGTTACTTTGCAAAACTATGCTTTCAGGATTTTTCCTCTAGAACTTACAAAAAGAAAATAAAAGACAAGGCAACTTTAGTACTTGTAATTGCATGTTATTTTGGAATTTGATTTGCATTTTTATTAGATAAAAAAACAAGAACCCTGTTCTTTAAGACTAAATTTATTTTTTTAGAAAATTTGTCATGTTTTTTTGCAAAATCATAGAATGGTTTGGGTTGGAAGAGACCTTAAAGATCATCTAGGTCCCAATCACCTGCCTGGGACAGGGATGCAACTCTCTAGACCAGTTTGCTCAGGGCCCCATCCAACCTGGTCTGGAACACTTCCAGGCATGGGGCAACGAGAACTTCTCTGGGCAACCTGTTCCAGTACTTCACCACCTTCTGAGTAAAGAATTTCTTCCTAACATCTAAAGTAAACCTGTTCTCTTGCAGTTTAAAACCTTTTGCTCCTTGTACCTTGTCCTGTCACTACATGCTCTTGTAAGAAGCCCCTCTCCCACCTTCTTACAAGCCCCATTTAGGTATTGGAAGGCTGCTAGAAGGTCTCCCTGGAGCTTTGTCTTCCCACTGCTGCATAGCCCCAGCTCTCAGCCTGCCTTCACAGGAAAGGTGCTCCATCCTTCTGATCATCTTTGTGGCCCTCCTCTGGATCTGCTCTAATAGGTCCACAAATGTGGAAGGTTTCTCTAAAGCAAGTCAGAATGTTTTACAGAAGAATGCAACAGAAATTTAACTAGAAAGCTCATCATTATTTCTCCTGATAGAAACAAAACTCTCTAGAAACAAACATGGAAAGGGACATACAATAGTGAGGTGTGGTTGGAAGTGGGGTCAACCCCACTCAGATAAGCCTCAGATTTTCAACTTTCACAACCATCAAGATGCTTTTATTTAACACAATTACTCCTTTCTAGAGTATTAAGAGTCAAAAATACATAAACATGTTTTTGAAAGTGCTTCAAATCTGCATATAGACTATACCAGATATGAATACACAGTATTGTAGTCTACAATCTTGAGAATTGGGCCACAGGAACTTTTCATATCTATGACTGAAACATTAAAAAAAACCACATAAAAATACTAAGAAAATTGTGATTTCTTAATAGTGTATAGTCTTGCATAACTGAGGTGATCAGTTATGTGTCTACATGGCAYTTCCAGTTAACAACTATTTGTAAATTTCAATAAAATCATAGAGAGTTTATACATCTCCATGGGACCTGCAATAGTCCTTCAACTTCCTCTGTGAAATAGCATTCACGAAGTTAAAAGAAAAAGGCTGTGACTACCAGCAGTTAAATAAACATGCACCTTCTAAGAATGGCCTTCAGTAGCCACAGGGTGGCAGAACTATACTTCAATATAAACTTGTACTTTCAGGACAGTGACAGTATTTCAAAGAGTGGGTTTCCTTCCGCTTACAGCATAATTACAATAATGTAAAATACTTGCTCAGTGTCCAGTGGGYGCTTTTAAAGCCAGAAATTAGAAGGAAAAAAAATGTCTGTACGTAAAAGTACAACAACACAGCAGCTCTATAAACATCAAAATACTGCAACAGGTTACTGACCTCCATGTTTCTATTTTGAAAAAATATTCAAGTCATAGAGTAACTGATCACTAAAATCCCTATCAATTTTACCCCACACAGAATCAAAGAATCACAGAATGGATTGGGTTAGAAGGGCCCTTAAAGATAATTTCGTTCCAAACCCCCTCTCCCATGGGCAGGGTCCACTAGACCACGTGGCTCAAAGTCCCATTCAACCTGGCCTTGAACACCTTCAGGAATGGAGCATCCAAGGTTTCTCTGGGCAACCTGTTCRAGCACCTCTCTGCCCTCTGAAAAAAGAATTGCTCCCTGGCATCTAACCTAAACCTTGTAAAACGATTCCCCTTCTTCTATCATTACCTGCCTGTGTAAGTCAGTCTCCCTCCTTTTTATAAAGCCTCTTACTCTAAGGCCACTGTGAGGCCAGGCTCCAAGTTTTTCTCCAGGTTGAACAATCCCAGCTGGCTCAGCCAGTCTCTGCAGGAAAGGTGCTCCAGCCCTTTGACAACCTTTGTGATCCTTCCCTGGACCCTTTCTAACAAGTCACTCTTCCTTGTATTGAGGACCTCAAAACTAGACATACAATTGGCTTATGGACTTTTCCTTCACTCTTTCAATGTAAGAGAACAAAGATACTTGCAAACTCCTTCCTGTTATGAGAAAAGGGCATCAAAAGATTTCTGACAGCTTTAAGCAAATTGGGCAGAGTGTGATTCACCTTGGTAATGAAACACATTTTGATGAGGCCAAGAGGGAGATGTCAAGTGGGAAAAAAGTAGGAAGAGGAAACAAAAACAGAATGGAGGAAGCTGGTGATGAAGACCAGCTACAGTTATTTCCAGGGCTTCTTCTTTTGTAAAGGGGAAGTGGAAACAGGGGAATAGTACACAGTACTAAAATCAGATGAGTATCTGAGAAAATAGAGTATAAATAATGGATTTTTCTACAGTGCAATCATAGGAAGAGAAGCCAGAGGTCATCAGGGAATAATTCTAATTGCTAGACAAGAAGACTGAATGCTGAGGAGAGTAGACTGGGAAAGCACACAGAACAAAGGCAAAGAGACAAGGGCAGGGAAGATCCTGGGCTAAAATGTGTGCATGACAAAACCATCAGATTCAGAAGAATGCAAATAAAAGAATCAATGTCTATTAARGCCCATACCATCTAGATTTTAGACTAGAAATCAAGATCACCAAGTTTTGCACCTTTTTTTTGCGCAGAAACAGCTGCAGAACATTTGCTTTCCCTTTCTGCTGACTGTGATGGATTATAGTGAATAATTCCTGACAGTTTACTTGTCTTAGTGCTAATGGCTCCAATCCTGCTGCTCTTAAATTCAGTTGGTATTGCTCTTCCAAGATTTTTTTATTTTACTTTTGAAAAAGTGTCAAAGGGTTACATGCTCATGAAACTAAGAATGCTAGAAAAGACAAAAAGTTATGTGCTCCAATACCAAAACTGAAGTTCCTTRCAATCAGCTTACTACAAGAAAAAGCACAGGTATTCCTAATTCCATCACTTCTTAAAGCATGAATGTTTGAACTCCCTTAGGGCCCTTTTTCTACACTTAAATTGCATCAAAACTTCTAAAAGCCTGGCTAATGCCATTCCAACATAAACTCTTGTATTACAGGGATGCCTGTATTACTGTTTAGCTTTAAGGTCCTTCAAGTATAAAAGGAATTTCTACATGTAGCTTTTCATAATTGACTTAGAAGTTTAAGTAGGAGTGATAGGACCTGAAGTTAGCTGGAGCTCTGAAGTGAATCCATCTAATTTAGACTTTTTCCTTACAAGAAACTCAGATTGATTGAAACACTTCTTTACTAAAAAGATATATTTGATTTTAGCATTAAAGAAATCTAGATTGAAAGAGAAAATCAAAACTAATTAGATGACCAGAATAAACAATATTTACAGATAAATTCTGTTTGTGTGTGAGAAGCAGTGGGAAAGAGTGGAAAGCGTTGCCCATCTCTAAGTTCTATTACACACTGCAATTACAAAAGCCATCAGCARTGAAGCCTGCACAGTCACCTCTGCTTCTAGCTCTTTATCCTGTTTTACACTGCCTTCTGCAGATGAAAAAAAAAAACCCAAAAAACCTTGTATTTTAGGAAAAGATAGAATTTCTATCATGTCCATATTTTGTTACTGTAAGACACGATTTCTTACATTCATCACCAGCAACATGTTTACACAGTCACTGCTACCTCTATAACCTCAATGAGCCTAGCTAGACAAGTACACAGATAAGCCTGGTCTGGGATAAGCAAAGTGGCACTGAAAAYGTCAGCTGGATTTTTTGCACCCATAGACAAAAATCTGCAGGAGCTTTGCTATACACATGGGACTGTACAAACCTTACTTGGACAAAGGAGAAAGCTCTTACCATATTAGAAGGAAAAATGCTCTCAGCTCAAGAGGGATATCAATGGGCAGATTTACTTAGGGAACTGTGGCCTTCTCCCTGCTCCCTGTGAGTACAATTGGCTAGTGTGAGCTTTTGAAGCATTAGGACAGTTGGGAAGGTACAGTTCCTACCAGAGGAAGCTGTGGCTCACATACCTGCTGGGAACACAAGGGAAAACATCAGGACACCTGACCTCTTATGCTGGAAAACAGCTGAATGCCCTGACCAAGCCGATGATAGAGTTAGTGGATTCTTTTTCTCCAAGGAYTTATCCAGAATCTAGATTTCATATTATAGTATTTTACTGAAATAGGAGATCTCCTTTTTTCTCTTATCCTTTACTCAACACMTTTCATTTCTAATACAGACTATATTCAATGTACCAGACCAGCTACCTAGAAAATGTTCTGATATTGACCACTGTCATTAAAACCCAGTGTCAATACAACAAATAAAAATTCCCTCAGAGCAGAAGGGACATATCAGATAGGGAAGGGAAGTGACAGGAAATACAGTCTAAAAAAACTCAGAGTGAAGATGCATATATTTGTAGCATGAGTCATAACTTTGACAACATCTTAAGAAATTCAGTTTTAGGAAATCCTTTTTCCTAAAGAAATATATCACTCTAATTAAGCTCTATCATATAGGTTAATAGAGAAACATATAAGTTCTTGCTTGGAAACATCAGATTTTTAAATGTGCTCTATTCTCTGCTTTTCAGAGACAATCCAAGAATTCATACTTTAAATCCTTTGGGTACACACAGATTTAAAGACAGACTCAGATCCATTTTTAGCCAAATGTTGTATCAATACTTCTTAGATTATTTAAACAAATGAAAAAAAACCAAAACAAAACCACAAAACAAAAAAAAACCCAACCAAACAAACTAGAAGCTACATTTCAAAAGAGAAGTAAAAACTTTTTTTTTTTTAAACAAGTTGCTGTTTAAATTCCCAAGGGCACCTATGAAAGACTCATAAGGCTACAGTTAGGTGCTTACTTGCAGAAGTGACAAATTTAAAACTTGTATATTGCTGATTTTTTCTCACTTAAATCGACATCTTGTTCTTCCCTTTACACACATGCAAGCAACTTGCAGCTTGTTGAGTCRTTGTTCTGAAGCATCTATCACTACCAGGACATTAAACTGGTACGTTTAGCAAGTCTCTAGGGTTTGTGAATACTGCTCCTAGAACCAAACATCAGATGATTTGTGGAGACAGACCTACATGCCTAACTGAAGTTTGTGAATTGAACGCGATCACTAGAATCCCACCCTATTTGAGAAAGCTAAACAGTGCCAAGCAGGAGGAAAAAAATAAAAAAGGCATTTGTTTCCTTGTTTCTAAAATAGCATTTATTTTTTAAYTTTAGGGGCAATAATTACCTTGTTAAAAACCACTAAGTGCTACAAATAGCTACTTCTATTTCAAGTTAAAACACTGTTTCTTCTATAACTTAATGGGCATACATTAACAGACATGGAATTCCTGTTGAACACTAGAAAATGCTATTTACTGTGAGGAATTGTTAAACATCAGAGCAGGTTGCCCAGAGAGCTTGTGGAGTCTTCATTCTTAGACATATTCAAAACACCTCTGGACACCATCCTGGACAATCTGATCTAGCTGACCCTGCTTTGACTAAATTATGTCAAGAGGTCCTTTCCAACCTAGACAATTCTGTTCTTTGTGAGATTCTCTGTGGTACAGCTGAGAAGACTACGAATGTACTGCATGCATGCAAGAGCATATTAGTCCCATATGAACTATTTATTCCACATTCCAATCTTCTTGAAGACATTTTATCTCATAAAGGGAAACAGAAGGGGCAAAAGGGGGAAATTCTATCAAAACCATAGCCAATACACATGCCTCCAGATCTCTGTTAGGTGCCCCAGTAGGGCACATTTATGAGTTTCAGTCTTTTCCATTTATTGGAACTGCCTTTAAACTCCTTTAAACTCCAGTCTAGAAATAATACCAATCCAAACCAAATGTACTCTAGCACTAAACACTGCTTTTGTCATAAGCAAGTAGTTTTTCCTTTTTGTTTTTTTTTTAGGATAGGAAAACTTGGTGGCAATACATGTGCAACTACTGTATATGAAGTTTGATGATTATTTCACTTGATAACCAAAAATAATACTTTGTAAGCAATATATGCATGCACTTTAAAAAAAACATTTCCAACTAAACTCAAAYAAGACTTGAATTCAGTCGATAATATACAGAAATTTACTGTTATTTCAGACCCTGTAGAGTATTTAAGACATCTTCCTGGGTAGATAAGAAAGATGACACAGGACACACAGGACATCCAGTCCCTTCTGCATCAGTATCTCAAGTGGCACTAGACATTCCTATTCCAGAGAGTAAGCTGAGCCCTGAATGACTCCTGACAAAGAGCAAAAGAATTTATTTTCCTTAACWAAGGTGCAGTGACGGTATTTTCAAAGTTTTCCAACAGATGGTCATAAACCAAAAGAAATCCAAGCAATTTAAAGCATGTTGAATAAACTTCCAACAATCAATAAAATTTTTGCTTTTAAATGTAAKGTTTCTGATAATCAAATGTTAAGGCAACAAATTAGAATGCACCAGAATTGAATCACACTAAGAAGCCTTCTGGAAAGATAATTCTGCTAACTATGATGTCTGGGAAAGCCACTGCTCCTAGAGGTCACAGTGGACATTTCCATCAAAACCACACTGCCAGGTAGAGAAGAAAATCAAAACAAAAAGAAACCATGAATTACCAAAGGGACAACAGTGGCCTATTACTGTTACTACCATATCCCAGAAAACAATGAGTATTTTCCTGGATATGGTAGCAACAAAACTTTAAAAGAGAGCCCTGAAGAGATTTYTTCCTCCAAATCTCTTCTTCATAGACATTTGTAAGGCTAAAATAATCCCTGCATTCCTAAAAATGTTATTAAAGTACTCAAAGAAGTCAAAGCTCTAACTAAAATCGAAATACCCACAATATATTTAGCAGTGCACAGAGTTATCAAGCTTGTATTACACAGGTTTGGGTAGGGGTGTTCACTTCAGTGTTGGCTGGTTYGGGATTTTTTTGGTAGTGGAAGAGAACTTTCATCAAACAATTCATTTGACTAGATCTTGTGTTGTTAATTGCTTTAACTGTGCACTTTATGTAGAAGATCTCACATTAGCATTTTAAATTATTTAAAAGACATTAAATATTGCTGGTACCAGCAGGATCAGAGATTAACTTCTTAATAATCACTCGCATTTGAGAGTAAAGCATTTGATTCCAGCTGCTATGAACTTTTCAACAAGCAAAACCAACATTTGCTGACATAAAAAGGACAACCAACTCCAAAAAGAATGGTGATAAAATTAAACTGCCGATGTCCAACAAAACAATATTWTTCTATATTACACACTTGGTAAAATTTAAAACAGTTAATTTGCTCRGGAGAAATCGGAATTACTGTATTTTCCTATATTATCCTGATTTTTATCAGAATCTGATATATCAGAACACTTCCACATCACTTTTACTCCAGCAAGTCTTTCATTAGTTTAGACTCCTAGCCTCTAACCTACATGGAAGCCATCTAGGTTGCTTTTACATTTGGACCACAGCAAATAATATAATTTAAATATATCACTGTTAGTACACCTCTRTGGGACAGGATCCTTAATATCAATCGAACTTCTACATCAAAATTAGACACAGACTGATTTAGGAAGGAAAATTCTAGAGAATAGTTTTGTTGCAACCACAAGTAAGCTGTGATCAGAAAATAAACACATTTTAAGGTATGAAATAGCCAAAATAAACCAGTCRTGGTGGTCTCCTTCCCTGTCACCAAATGCTTCTCCTGGAATAAAACTGTACCTGAAGCTCTCACCTCACAAAAAAAAAAAAAAAAGTTACTGAGACAAGCTTGAAAACATAATCTAACACCAGGCTTATGACTCCTACTGGGGAATGTCTGAATAAATGTGATCACTGATGTCTGGGAACTGACTTTTAGACTTTGAATGCTTGAGAATGACTGCTAAGATTAAAAGCTATTCCATGATCTAACAAGTAGAAGCTACTCATCAGTGTCTTGAGCAGGGAACAGAGACACACTGGCCCAAAAAATGCTGACTAGCTTAAAGATGGCCTGAAGCACCCCCTCCTTCCCTCCAATGGCTGAGCCCAAGGATACTGCAGATACATCCAAGGACTAAGAGGATAATTAAATTGTGCTTGATTTCTCTTTACCAAATGGCACACACACACAAGAAGCTGGATTTGAATCAGAGAATTTGCAGGGGACAGACTGCTCCTCACCTTGCCAAGGAACTGAGCCATTGCATTGTACATGATCCAGCACTCTAAGCACACATTCACTGCTTCCTTTCCATCTTTRGACAGTAAGGTGCCTAAAGCAGCCAAGAACTGCAGGACTACTTCAGCCAGGTTTATTCATTTACCTCAGTTATTCAACACTACAGTCATCCCCCGGAAACAATCAGGAGACAACTGATCTCCAATAAATAAATAAATAGTTAGATAAATAAATAAATAAATAAAGTCTGAAAGATCTCTCCCCACCTTGAAAGCACCTTAATCTGTTGATCTGACAGTGTTGCCAGCCACTGAGCATACAGAAGCTCTTGCATCACCACTAGGACTGGCTTCACCGCTAGCTTGCTCTCAGGCTAACTCTTGGTTATATTTGAAAAACAGATGCAAGTTTTTACCTCTGTATTTATACCAATTTCAAGATAACCAAATAAAGGCTCTTGCCACCTTTTCTTCAGGAGCAAAAGAGCACAATCTGCACACTAACTACAACTAAAAGCTATTTATGAAATTCCTTCAGTAAGTGCTACTGGCAACACAAACATTTCAAAGATGAATCAAAGTCTGATGCAGCAATACTATTAGGACTCAAAAGTTTCCCCAACTTATTACCATGTAAGTGTGGTCTTTGAAGTCTATTTCTCACAGAGAGAGAGAGAATAAAATTTCTGAATCTGGACTGGAGTTTACTGACCTGCAGTTCCCAAGGGATCACCACCTCACCTGCATTCAACATAGCCCAATGCAGAGACCTGCAGACATACAAGTAATTTCTCAACACATTACTCACACAAAATACTACACCACAATTAATGCTCCTACATATTTTGCTAATTTGTTCAGAGTTTAGTGGGTATCTCTACAGAGCACAGTTAACTTGTATGCMCTAATGTAGAAGGTTTCAGCTCATCTCTTCCTTCTGTAAAACATATTTCTTTTTCCTACCATCACAGTCACAAAGACATTTGATTTGAGCTATTAATACAATCTCTCTGCCTACTTGGCTCCRGTGGAACCCTACAACAAAGAGATTCTATGCGAAGACCCTAAGATTGCTGAAGTTATATTTCCWTTCCACACAGGGAATAACTAAGAAAAATATTCAGCCTTAGCCATTATTTTTATTACCATTTTGTCAGCTCCATTCCAAGTCTGAGTCCAGTCTATCTTTTAAGGCTAGAGATTCTTTGGTATAATGCTGTAGTTGTATGAAAACCACAAAAAAATTTGCAAAAAAGCCAMTGTTAGTTATCAGCTACTAAGATACTCAGACTTTACTCAATCACAAAAACTATGTGTATAAATAAAAACAGAATACTGATTTTGGGGTTTGGTACTATTTAACTACTTTAAAAAATCCATAAATCTATCCTTCAGCTACCCAACTGGAAATGCCCTATTGCCTACCTATCTCATTATACTGTAATGTCAGACTCAAAAAATCCCAAGAAAACAAAATAATAAGGAAAATAACTTCCTTGTAGTGGCTAATAATCTCATTAAGTACTAAAAAAAGGGCATTCCTTGTGGGAAAAGGTTTGTTAGGGCATTTTTGAAAGAATTCTTTCCTTTAGCTAACTACAGCATATTAAGTGACTGTAAGATTGTTAGCACTCAGAAACAGGGAGCAAATGTTCTTGGGAATATCTTGGGGAGATACAAAAGACTCACAGCAGTATTGAATGCAGTGAAGATTTTCACCCTTCTCTGAGGCTGGGGTTGGTTAAAATCGTTTGCCCTTCTTTTCTTTAGATTTTCTAAAGACTGAAAACAGGAGAACATGAAATGTTACTGAAATTTATCCCAGGTTCATAAACAATGTATTTTGTTATGATATATTCAGTATTTGAAAATTACTTGCTTCTTTTGTTCACAGTCTCTTCTGCCTCTGCAAAGCATGAATAACAGCCCATCTTTTATTTGTTTTCAGTTTCTCACAGAACCAGTTTGTTATGACTGCTCTCTCCTACACAAAAGCTGGTCAGGGCTTCCAAACACCCTTCTGTTTATTTACGGCAAGCTGCAGTGTAAACATTTGCTTACTACAAATCAGTGCCAGAAATTGCTACATAAACCCACTGTTTTAACACCTTTTACCCCCGACTATATGAAAGAAAACTAAACACTTACAGTCCACATGCCTTTCTCTAGTCTGCATACATTCATCACAGGTCAAAGCAACTTTCTCTTCTTTCAAGATAGAATGGGTACAAGTTCAGCTTCCATACTTCCTTCTTTTGCCTGACCTGGTTTAAGAGTGCAAGAGAGACTTCTGTGGGGCTGCTGTTTGATTTTTAGGGGGAGGGTTTTTTTATTTTTTCCTAAAGCTCTAAGAGACATGCTGGTGATCCAACCCTCAATGTCCCTCCACAAACAGTGATGCCAGCAAAACACACGAGCAAGAAGCTGCAGCAGGAGGGCAGAGGGATCAGGAGTACCTCAAGCCAGTACAGCTGCAGAATTTCTTGTGTCAAAACAAGATGCATAAGGTGTCATAAACCCATTAGATGGAATTTTCTGATAAAGTCTGGTTCTTCTGACAGTTTTCAAATGTGTGTAACAGAGATAAAGAGATGGAAATTAACCTCAGTCGACAACAGACAGAGGGGCTTTTTTCCCCCCTCCAAATAGAAGATTCTGAATTTCCAGTTCGAGATTTTCTTCAACCATTCCCTAGCCCTCCTTAGTCTGAGACACAACTTTACTTAGAAAAAAATTGCTCTTTCAAGGAAAAATACCTAAAATTAAGATATTAAATAACTTTTAATCTCTGATCCTTAATTAGAGCAGAAATTGAATTACAAAAAGAATGAACAGGTGTTTAGACTTCTGTGCCTTCTCCAGGTCTAAGCAAAAGAAACAATTTCAGTTCACAGTTTTTTCTTTCCTCCCACAGACTATACCAAGTAGCTCAGAGAAAAAACCAAACCAAACAAAAACAACAATAACAAAGCCACAAAACCCCAAACAAACAGCAGAACCCAACCCTTCTCTCTGATACCTTTAGATCCCTGTAGCTATATTACCCCCTTWTTTTTTCTTCCTTTTAGGTGTTCAGGGCTTGACCTGGTTTGCTATGGGCTACTTGCTGATCACACAGTAATCTCCCTCACTACCAGGGCCAAAGAATRAATATATCAGGAACCAAAGACACAGCCTATGAAAATTCACTCCTCGGGTTTCCCACAACAATTTTCAACACYCAAAGTACACAAGCCAGTGACAGGACAAAATGTAGAAACATAATGTATAATTCACAGAATCAGCCTATGCCACTGCAGATGCTTTGACTCCTCTCCCCCTGCATGCCCCATGCTCTGCCACATAGTATTGCCCTAGAGCACAGGTGACTCTTGTGTTGCCACTGGTGTCATGGTACAAACCCAAAGTGACATCCCACAACAGTGCCCACAACCAGACAAAATGCAGGCACTTGCTCTACTCCTCCAGCTCTGCAGTATGTGCAGAGGGAGGTGGAAGGCTGGAGGTATTTATGTCTTAAACTGCTACAAATTACAACTGACAAGGTTCTGCTACTAGAGCCTTAACTCTCCTCACCTACCCAGCAACACCACTAAAAATCAATGCAAGTYCACAGTGCAAGCGTTAGTTCTAATTAGCAAAGACAGTAAATTCAAGCAGCCTGTCTTAGCAGCTTTCCAGCCTTTAAGGTAGAGTTGCACTATGGTGCATTGGGAAGCCTGGGGAAATGCGAACAGCTGCAAGGAATATAAACTCCACTAATATTGTGTATGACTTGTTCTCATCTGCTGTCATTTACATGCAGAGATGTGAAGCATGGAATCTGATGCCATTGTGCACGATGGACCTGATCAAAAGGTCTTAAAGAAATTGRACAAATCTAATAAAAAGAAAAAAACAAACAAACAAAAAAAAAGAAATGGCATAATTCAAACTGCCTATGTACCTGAGGACCCAGCCACACTGGTCCAGGAGAGCTTCCTCCTGTATTAGGCAGCTGGCCCTGGCTATCAAAACATTTTGGAGTTTGACTTACTCTATAATGCTGAATTCCTTCTTCTGTTTCATCTCCATTCATAGTTATCCTCACTAAGTAAGCAAGCAAAGCACATCTAGTTCTTCTATTCACATTTCAGCAACATGTAAGTGTCTGCAATTCTGTGAGTATGTTTGGAGGATGGAGTCACATACATGAAATGCAAATGGACAAGACTTCGCTTGCATTGCAATCATTCAATTTCCTACACACTTTCCCTACAAGCAATTCCCTACACTTTCCCTACTTTCCCTTTTGCATTTATATGCAAAAGTCACCACAGACCACAAGAAATGCTGAGTGTACTTTCATGTAACCTCACTGAGGCTGGGAAGCCCAGCACAGCAGGGGCACGGCACACTCTCCAACGCACTCCAAAGTGCTGATGCACTAAGGCCCAGCCAGAAAGGAGTTCTGCTCCCTTCCTGTTTTKCTGAGTTTTCTACAGAAATAGAAAAAGTGAAAAAAAGGAAGTTCAGCTAAGGAATACACCAAACTCACAAAACAGGTACTTTTATCCGCACAAGAAGGCAGCACATCAGTTCAGCCTTGCTCTTGAGACCTCTATTTTGATCTCCACAGATCATTGAAGTCAAAGTCCCAGTTCTGTTCTGAAAATATCACCTCAGCTCTTTCTTTTTCATTGTTGTTTTATGCAACTAAAATATAGGTCACTGTTTGAAAGGGGGCTTTCAAAACTAACAGARAAAAGGCAAAAATCACTGGAGATGTATCCCCTCAAAAGGAAAACCATCTTCTTATTGCTTTAAAGACATAATTTTAAAATCTGTATTAGATCAGGAAAAACCTATTATTAAAGACACTGTCTTATAAATGTAGTTGTTGGGGAAAAAAGCATTAAGACATATTTTAGAAAACTTCAAAAATAAACCTGGAAAATATACATTCCATATATCCTGATGACATTTCTTCAACCACAGGTTTTTATCTGTTTTGTCTTAATAGGTCAGGTAGAGGCACAGTTTAGCTTACAAAGGGCAGCAGCCCTTTTACTTTTTTTGACCCGAAGTGAAACCTGATGGAAAATGTATCAGACATAATAAGGCCATAAGCTTGCTCACATCTTCTTCAAAATGTGTTATTAATCTAAGCAATGCTGTTTTCACTTAAGCAATCACTTTAAAAAAACAAACAAAACATACAGGATGGAAATCAAGCCTTAACAACAGTGCAGAAATGGACCTCAACAATTCTGAGATATGATACCTTCAAAACAAAACCCCCTTGTAATCCAAACTAGCGATGCTGAGAATTTTTTMCAGCAGGTTTCTTACTGAAGACCAGAATGAAAGGCTATTCTGGAGGCATAAGGGGTTAAAAACTTGAAGAGTTGAGTACTGAGCGGAAAAATCTACGATCTTAAGGTCCATCCTAAACAATCACAGCACTCAGGAAAAACACAAAAGTAAATTAGGCTCCAACATTACAATATCTATACTGTCAAATATCACCACTATATGTATCATTCCTGCCAGGAAAAACTAAGACAGATGGTTGTAGAAAAAGACACTCTTCAGAACAACCTTAACTTTCACGTACTGTCGAATCAAAATATTTACAATATTTATCCCCCTACAGAGCTCATTCCCTACAATTAAAGCTCTTCTAAACTGCCACAGCATATTGCTACAGAAATTTTGGCAGAACAAATCCTTAATTTACATAACTCTTGAGAGTAGTCACCTAACTTCGAGGAAAAAAAATCATGCATTCTCAAATACTATTGATGTTCTGAAGCCTTTGATTTATTTTATTCATAATTGTTTACATTTTCTTTGCTTTCTCATCAGAGGGAAATATCCAGCTGTCAATAGCAAGGTCAACAGCTTCCAACTGGCATGAGTGTGACTGGAATTTGCRCAGCATTCACTACTGGAATGTCTTTTTCTGAAACAGCATCTTTCTTGTCTCAAGGCGAAGGAGAGCTGTATTTCAAAGATCTAACAGTGGATGTAGGGGCATAAAGACCCCTTGGTACTGCCCCAGTTCCCACAAGTTCTCTGCCCTGAGTGACCTCACTGCCACTAACAGCAAGGAGCACAAAAGGTCTCCTAACTCAGGTACCTCATGTGTGAAAACTCCTGCCCCAGAAAGGAAGACGAACATTGCAGGTCCACAGCAAGCCCAGCAATGGACTGCAGTGTTGAATCTTAGCTTAGAGCAAATTTTTATAGTTAAAATGCAATTAAAACATGTCTGATAAATCTTGACAGAACATTTTTCTAGAATCTAGAACACAGACTAGCACCTGCCCAGAACCTGCCACAGCTCCTTTCTGGCCTACATTAGAAAATTCCCTTTCCATAAAGGTCAGGCAGATTCAGGGTGGCTGGTCCACATGGGAACACCCAGAACCAGGAATTTCAAAGCTCTCGYGGTCTCCCAGTTTAAACTGTCAAACTCCAACATAATTGCTTCATTTTCTTCTCTTGAAGCTACCTCCCAGAGCAGCCTCTAGTCACTGAAATTTCTTCAGGCTTAGCAGGAATGCCCCTCGAAAAATGGTCTCTTAAATATGTTTCTTCTCAATTTGAAGGTTCTAACTGTTCAAAGTCCAAAATTCAGTCAGGGGTAAAACCCACACATGAGACAAAATTWAAAAAAAATTAAATCATCACAAGACCCTGTGCAGGATTTCTACTCTTTACTTATTTTCAGTAATCAGAAATTGATCCTAAAATTTCAAAAATCTCTTGGGAATAAAAGCATCCCATCTAAAAGCAGACAGTCAYGCAATATAGTATGCACACGGAATGCCAAAGCAGCAGACCTCATTTTATTTCATAAGCAGTCAAAAAGCCAYCACAGTCAGAACACAAAGAAATGAAGGTTTAGAAATCACTATGCCAAGGATCCTGTCTTTCACTACTAAGTGATCAGCATCAGATAATTCAGATAATTCAACAAATTTGAGGGGATATACTACTTCTACCAGTGAGTAATATGAGGGTTGGTTTGGGCTTTTTTTGTGYGGGGAATAAACTGTAAAAAAATTTAAAATTAGGTTTCTAAAAATTCAATAATTTCTTAGGAAAATCTTATAGCCTTTTTGGCTAAAATTTATTCCTCTATCTCCAAAGAAGAGAGATTGAAAAAACTCAAACATAAGAGTCTCTCCACTTCTGCAATCAGAGTAGTCAGAGTAATTGAAGTCCTAAGAGCAGAGAACACTGGCAAGTATCATATGAAAGTCTTAGATAGATGAGAAATATGAAGGATAATTCTTTTTTTCAGTAAAAGAATTAAAATGAGACAAATATGTGGTTGCTGTAGGTAAGTATAATTACACTGCATGATATTTTTGTTTTTCTAGTTTTTCCCAATAACTGTCATCTRTTCTCACACAAGTGATTAAATTAATTTCATTTTTCACTTAATCCAATTTCCATTTCTAGTTCAATTTATAATCATCACTTCCCCATGCTAGTGCGGCATTAAATTACCATCATTCTTGACCATTAAGTGCACCATATTCCAGTCAGCAGAATCAATGAAAAATACCACAGCAGTGCCATGGATTCCTTATTAAATACATTCCTTTTTGCTGCTTTGTARAAGCTGATCATCAGTGTCAGAAGCTGTTACACTAAGTTCTGACTTTTCAGGCAAAAGAAAGATAGCCTGAATCAAAAATAGACAACAAAAAAGTCCTTTTTTTAAATGAACACAGCACTTTCTCTGTTCAAATTGCACTTACTTTACTTTGAAAGTGCCCACTGAAGAAATGACCCATGCAAGCATAAATTTCCATCTGCTACTGATCTTGTAACCATACTTCTCCTTACTGTAAAATCAAAAGTTACTGCTCCCCTAAATAAAAAGAAAGGGAAAAAAACCAAAACAAAACCACCTCCCTTGATGCTACTCAAATTTCTTTKTATGTTCAAATTCAAATCCTGGGTGAAATTCACTTACACAATGGGCAATACACATACTTTTCAACAGAAGTTGCCATCTTAAACACAGTTGTTCACATCCTGTTTTAAAAAGAAGACAAGACTGAAGAAAGATTACAACTCCACTAGAAGATCAGAAGGAATCTCATAATTCTTGTCCAAGGCAAGATTCTACACTATTTGTTCAGAGTCAGTTTGAAGCACAGTCACTTCCAAGCTTGCTTTCATAAAAATACATCCATAAATTAAGTTTCTGCATGGTCATCTTTACTTTTAAAATATTCCATTGTATTCTGACAGTAAAAACAGTGGTCAATTTCATCTTGTGTGCGGTTTGTGCTGAGCTACAAAGTGTTAAATAAAGAACACTTCGATTTCCATATTAAAATTCCCTTCCCTAACAGCATTTTCTCCCGTTATTGAATGAAAGGTACACCTGCCAATGTAACTGGACCATTTTCAAAGAAACCACAAGGCAACTTCTTTCCCTCTTGACACATTAGGAGTACAATCTTTGCCCCATCTGCCAATTCAATAGCTGCCCAAATGTACATTTTGYCCATGCATGCCTATACAGGAATTAACAGGGCCTTTTGTTGCTCRTATGTACAGTATAACACAATATTTTTATAAACACTGTAGACACCTTAAAAAATTTAAAATCTTGTGTGTAGGAGATGTTAATTRGTACAACTGCATTATTTTTAGTGTCCTACTAATCAAGAGCTTATTATTCTCTAACAGTTTCTGAGAATACCCAAACCTAGCATAGTACTTTGTACATAATAACTGTAATGTGCTTTGTGTCAAATGTGTCACAGTGTCAAATTATTCACAGTCTGAAAAACAGGCAAAAGATTAAAGGAGTTTTTCTGRAGCACTTTCAGAGTAAAGAAAAAATTTCTCAGTAATCATCTGTAAACTTGAATAATACAAGGAGATGTGACTGAGTAGCTATATATATATATATGGGTGGCTTTTTAAGCATCTGTGGTAACTGTATTACTTATTCAGCACATSACTGGATTTCTGTAGGACCTATTTAAACAACAAATATGGTTTTCAGATAAAAACTCTGAAGAATTGAACACGCCTCAGTGGTCTTGCTCCTGCCAACTGCTTTATGGAGGCAGATCCCAGAATCAACAGGAATTGGCAGGGCTCCAGTAATCCTTTACCCTATGTGCTACAGTTAACAGGATTGTGGCCTCTGGGTCTGCTCCTGGTCTTTTCACGACTGAATAAATGCTGCYGTGAACATTTACTCAAACAAGACTAACCCCAACTTTCTTTTGAAACGTTTGCATACTTTCCTAGACCTACAAAATTGGAAAAATTCGTGACAAGCYTTAAAAACTATGGTCACGCGATTTGCTACGATCAACGTCTGTAGCTTATTTCCCCGCGGTAAGACTTAAACCATAATTCCATTTCTTTCCCATTTCATTGTGGTGCCTGGTGCCACGCACGCTGCTTCCCCGTGTTCGGGGTGACAGCCGCGGATCAGCTGTCACCCCGACCCCGCTCGCTCCGCGGGCGGAATCCACCCCGCGCCCATGGCCTGGGAGAGCGGCAGCAACGAGCTGAGCAATCTGCAACCTGCGGCATCGGCAGAATTGCTCCCGATCGACCAAACTGGAAATTTCCTGCCGGGAACCAAATCTTTCCCCACCATCCGCTGTAACGACTGAGCAGCACCTTTTCATTCGCGAGGGCTGCAGATCCAATGTTCCAGCAATCAGGGTGCCTGGATCATTTGCAGCTGCGAGCTCCTGCAGATTTAAACGCCGGAGAGGAGCAAGAGGTTGATTTTGTCAGTCAAACGAGTAGCTTCGAGTGCCGGCACACGAGAGCGCAGCTCGCACGAAGCACCGAGCCGCCTCGCAGCGCCCGTGTCGCGGCGGCAGAGCCATCCATGTTTCACCGAGCGGCCGCCAGCCCGGCACCTGCAGCACGTCCCCGCACAACCCCGCGGGAGCGGCACTCACGGCGTCCCGGAGCCACCCCGGGCTCGGGCTCATCCTCCCCCCACGGCCGCTCCCTGCCGCCTCCCACGCGGAGCCGACGGGCCGGCGGGAGCGCCGCTCGCTGCCCGGGGGCGCCCCGGCGGCCGGAGCTGCCGCTTGACCCGTCTCCCTGGCAACGGGGACACTCGCCCTCGCCGCCCCCTGCTCCCCAGCAGAGCCYCCTTCTCCAGCGCAGCGGGGCTGAGCGCCCGGGGCCGCAGGGCACGACCGGCGGCCGCCCCCCGCCCCGGTCCCGGTTAGGTAACGCGGGCGCCGCCGCGGGCCCGGCCGCTCGCTCACCTCGGGCAGGTGCCGGGGCCGCGCACGGCGGTGGCGGCGCCGCCTCTCCTCTCCTCTCCGCCCCGCTCCGCTGCGCTCCGACGGCAGCGGGGGGACGAGCTGCGGGCGAGCAGCTCCCGCGCCGCAGAGCCGCCGTCCCGGCYGTGCCGCTCCGGTGCCCGAGCAGGAGGAGCTTCCCCGCCCCGCCCAGTGCGYAGCGGCGGCCCGGGAGGGCCGCACCTGCCGGAGGAGGAGGAGGGGGCAGAGGCGGTGTGTCGGCCGCTCCCGGGGCCGGGGAGCGCCGCCAGCGCAGCCCGCGGTGGCCCCGTGAGGCGAGGCGGCCCGCCGTGCCCCCGTGAGGCGAGGGCCGCYGTGCCCCCGTGAGGCGAGGGCCGCCGCGCTGCTCAGCCGCCGGGGCCACGGCCCTGCGGGAGCGCTGGAGGGAAAGGCCTGGTTGAGTGAGCCCTTTAAGTAGCGCTAAGTTTGTAGGAAGAGCACCTGCCAGGCAGGATGACGACGGAGGCAGGAGGGCTGTCAGGGGACCATTTGGGAAGAAGGATTTTAGGACAAGAGATACACCTGGAAAGGATGAGGTCTCTGCAGGGTCAGGACCAGAGTACTACATTCCAGGATATTAAGGCATCACTGCTTTATCATCCTGTTAYGGGGTTTAATGTGAATTTTTAAAAATCTTATGTGTGAAAGTGATGAGGAACATCCGTCTGAGATACAAGTGCTGCGCCATTGTGTATTTTTCCCAAKGCCATCTTTGTAGGGACACGGGATCCAGCTCTGCAGTGAGGCTCAGTAACAATGCTGTTCTTTCAGCCTCGCCTCATGAAACTGACAGGTGGTGAGAACTTTTCTTCCCACACCCTCTAACTGATCCCATCRTTATGAAGAACATTCATGACCATGTGATCAGTTAATGGGATCAGGAAAATTAAAAAATAAATCTGATGATTAGCGATCCACTCCTAATCAGCAAAACTGGAATGTGCTTTAATATATAGGAGAAAATACAATTTTGAGAATTGCACAGAGCACCTCTAATTTTGAGCAGTTTTYGTCTTGCGACTGGATTTTCTTATGAGTTTAGTTTCTGTTTTCTGTTCTGTGAAGTTAATACAAAACCAGTAGATCCCAAAAATCTCTGCCTCCATCTCCAACATACCTCCATATTATATTTTACATACAYGTCACATGAGAGGAGTTCAAATCTTTTTCAGATGACAGTTCCTTAAGACACTTTTACAGCATGTGGGCCTTCAGTTAAGCCTACTGACAGAAGAGTTGTTCTGTTGYAAGGTGTTTGTGAAAAGTATCTAGAAATACCCCAATTCCTCATCTGCAGAGCAGACAGTAACATCTGSAAAGTTAGTTCAGGAAGTGCTCCAGATGCAGTCTATGGAGTGTTTGGGGTAGTAATGCAAAGCTTCCCCAAGTCAAGGGTCAAGCAGATTGGTGCTTGTGCAGTGCAATACCAGGCAAAGGCCCTTTTTTGTTACAAAACAGAGGCATAAAGGCAAGGCCAGTGCTTCATTAGAACCAGTTAATTCATGTGCAACACAAAACTGTTATGGCTACAGTACCTTTCCTTGATTGCATTCAATGGGTTTTGAATGTCTCCAGAGAGGAGTACTGCTTGACCTCTCTAGGCAGACTCCTACAGGGCTCTGCCACTTTCAATGTAAAGTTCTTCCTCTTGTTGAGGTGGAACTTCTTGTGTTTCGGTTTGTGGTCACTGCTCCTTGTCCTGTTGCTGGACACCACTGGAAGGAGTCTGGCAATACAACATATTAAATATTARAAAAAGTCACAGAGATTGACAATTTTTTTTTTTTAAATTCTCTATTCTGGAAATATATAATGAAGAGTTTTTTTATCTTACTCCTATTATCAGCTCTAGAGAAAGACTGCAGATGTTTRATGATGCCACACACAAGACACATATGAATGTGAAAGGCTCCAAAGAAATACCTGAAAAAAACCAAAAATGAAGCCTACCAGATCTTGGAAAAAGGTGCAGCAAAAACAACTACTGCAGCTACTTATGTGAATGCATATTACAGTTGATCCTGTTTTTCCTTTACCGTTTGTAGGAAAGTAACTTGAGCAGATGAACAAGAGCTTGTTAGAACTGGGAATATAAACTTGCATGAGGTAAAAACACTTCAGTTTGGGGCAGTTGRTAAAAGAGTTTATGAAGCTGGAAATACCAAATGATCTATCCTGAACGAATTATTTCTGCTCTTGTAGAAGAAGACACAGAAGACATCCTAAAAGGATCCTTCAAGACTCTAAGAGAACAAAAAGGACATCACTAATAGCCAGAGTTTCTCCCACATCTATAAATCCCAAGGGAAAACAGAGTACAGTGGAGTATGCTCACAGAGCAAAGAACGTGATGGAACCTTAAGTTAACCAGCAGCTGCCAAAAGGAGCTGTTATTGAGGAAGATACTGAAGAGATTAAGCACCTGAAAGGAGACCTCTGCTGCACAAAAGTAAAATGGAATCTGTATTTTCATTCGTGYAGCCCTTAAAAGGAAAGCTGAAAGATTGGGAAGAACAAGTTACAGAGGATATTGAGATAATGAACACCCTGGAAAAAGTAGTGAAAACAATCACTAAACCATTTGCAATTAATAAAAGCAATGAAACAATGAAAACAGGTCTGCAACTCAAGGAGAAATAACTGAAATTAAGCACAGACCCATCTGCAAGAAACCAAGATTTCTCTAGCTGAGAAAAAATATATGCTTTCAGTTCTGAATACACAAAACCTTAACGGTACAGCTAGCCATTTGGTCAGTACTGTTAAGATGAATCATGTTTTGCTTACAAAACTGAATCATAAGAGAGCTGTTGATCATCACAGTGCTATCATCCAAATGGATTTGCAGGACAAATTCATGTTCTGGACAATGAAGTACAAGACTCAGTTAGTGAGAACTATCTGAAGCAGCAACAGATGTTGCCATCTTATGCATAATTTATAGGTGTCCTCCTATCTATCAGTTGTTCAGCAGATAATGTATTTGCACTAGTTGTATCAGGGTCTTTTAGCGCTGTTAAAAACTGCTGACCACTGAACTTTCTCAAGTGTCTGAAAATGTGTAACGAAGTAGAACTGTGCTATTTGCTAGTAAAGCTGAGCCATTCAGTCAAGTTGACTGAGAAGCAAATATCTGGATCAGCAGGAGCATTAAATATCTTGACAGCAATGGTAGAAATTGTCCTGGAACTAAACTGTGTGTTTCAGAATAACATAAGGAAATTTTCTGCTTGATGAGATCAAGGACCATAAAAACAATTAATATCTTCTTAGGAGATCTTTGTCTCACTCTGAAAAATTACAGAAACAGACAGTGGTTTGTTTTTTTCTCAGATGCAAAGTACTGTGGGAATTTAGGAGAAGTGGAAACGGAAAAGTGTGTATATACAAAGAATGCAAATGAATTAGTGTCCTCACTTTAAAGCCAGCTGAACCTGTTGGCACAGGAGATGCAGAAGAACTCTAGCTTGTATACTGCCAAAAAATGCAAGTTTGATGACTACCATCACTGCTGGGCAAGAAAATGTTTATCTGGAAACTACTGACCTAGCCAATACTAAAACTTCTGCTTCAAAACAAATTTATTGCATCTCTGGATAATTTCTTTTAAAAGTTCAAGGACATAAATGGTAGTTTATGGCCATATGTTTCATGGACATGAAAGAAGATCCTGGTGGAATCCATAGTCTGTTCTCAGCAACTTCTTAGCAATCTAAAAAATGCATCTCAGGATACTGGTAAATGGAGGGAATTTAAAACTGCTCAGATAGTCAGCTTTATGGATCAGTAACAGTCCTTCTTCAGCAACAAGAAACAGCAGCTTCAGTGTTTGCAGAAAAGAACAGAAGGTTKATGACTGAGATCCATATTTTTAATTGGATATTTTGTTCTGCATTAAGATTTCAGTAGATGCAGTTTGGAACTACTGCACAGTGAGAATATATCCTACAATACATTTTATTATATGCATATCAAGAATACAAATAKTTGTGTTCAAAGATCCTTGACATACTGCTGGAACTAAAACAAACTAATTGCCAATTTTAAAAGCATTGGAATTCACCCATGAGAGCTACAAACCAATGGCCTATACTGACCTTAAAAAAGGAGAGAGTGTGTCATGGTGCTGCCAGCTAGGTCCAGGGCCCACATCCCTGCTCTCATTTAGAGGCCTGCCTGAATAACTCCTAAAAACAAGGTCTTATCGATTTCCAGTTTTTGCTCACCACAAGCCAGTCAATAARTAAGAACTTATTCAATGAATGGAATTGTCCTATGGCAATTGAAAGGTGGGAGCTAGACAGCAAGCAATGCTGTGTAACRGGGAGATGCAATGGATTTATGTATTATATGCAACTTCTCTCAAAAACAACAGTGAATTWTGACTTGCAGCATTTACTGTTAAAGAGACAGAAAAATTATCGTTAAATAAAGGCTTGTAAAGCTCTTTCACTCTCTCTMTCTAAAAGCTTATATTGCCACAAATATGCTCTCTTATATATTTTTTAGAAGACTGACTTCAGAGATTGGCATCAGTGTAATTTTTTTATCATTGCAACATATGGCAGTCTTCCCTGCTGCCAAAACATGGCCATGTTTCAGCCTCGGGGTACAGCTGGCTTGAACTTAAAACTGAGACTGCTTTCAAACATAAATACAGAATTTTGTGTTACCCCTTCAGACACTATGAAGAAAAGTAAATATAAAATTTCTGTTGCTGGAACATCTATGAACACTACAGTGCCTTGAGATTCCAGACACCCTAGGAAGTATTTTTTCCTTCTAGTTTTTGGATAACATCTAAAATGATTAACAGTCACTGTGTCAGCATCATGTTTCACTCAGTTATCTGTACTGAAAACTTCTGCAGTTCAGATTCCTGTATGGGTTCACAAGATTCTCATCWTATGGTGATTTATGATGAGTTCCCCACACAGCCACAAGTTACAGCAATCTCTGATCATATGCAATCAATGTTTGTGTAAACCTTCTCTTCAGAGGTTTTTTATAACTCATCTGTACTTAACCCATCATTTCCTCTTACAGTGCTCTTCCTGAGTTGCAAAGCTGAATGGAAACCTGCTGTACAGGTGGTGCATGTTATCTCAATGTTCTGAAAATTAGCCAGATAAACACAGGCATTTCATGGTTACATCTGAAAGTATACCAAGCACCACTATTTTGATTAAAAACACAAAACCATCAAACACTACATTATGTTCTGTGCAGTTCTTTCAGCTGAGCATTTTCTAGGTTACATGTCAGTACCACAAACATTAAATGTCAGTGCCACAAATAAATGTTTCTAAAAAAATCAAACAGAATAAAAATCCAACATTAAAAAAGGAAGGAAACATAGTATCTGCAATCCCACCCTCTATCCTCATTGCAACTGGAGCTAGAAAACCCCTAAGTGCCTCGGGTTTTCTGCTTGTTGACGGAGCTGACAAACACAAACTACACAAGAGTATCTGCATAAAAGAAGCCTGGTAAAAGAAAATTAAAAACAGGTAAGGGAAAAAGAAAATTAAAAGAGGTAAGGGAGTAACTATTCCCCTATCAGTAGAAGCTATATAAATAGTAGTGTTAGCTGTAACATTGAAGTTGTCTAGGTTACTGCTTTGACCTGGTTCTTGATTTGGAACAGATTTAGTCACATGAGGTGACATCCCCTACAGGAGGGAAGAAACTTCCTGACAGGTAGCAGGGTGTGTAAGGTCCTGCTTGAACCTTGCAATGCTTCCTCTGCTACATATGTTTTTCTGAATACAGCCCTGGATGCAGCCCTTAACATTTACAGAAAGGGAAAAAGGAAGTGGGGGTTAGACAAGAAACTAAAAAAACAGTTCTCTAAGCAACTTGTGTAATACTTTTGGTAGGTAAATTGCTGGCCACTGAATGTTAACAATTTTCTTATTCCTCCATCTCCCTTTCCCAGATCCCCCTACTCCCAAAGAACAGTTGAACATGGCTCAGCCTGCTTTAAACAAAATCATTCCCAACTTCTAAACTGTTGAAATCAAAATAGTCTGGCACATTGGATGTGATACTCCACAGATTTTATTTCTGTAGGAGGTGTGTTTCTAACATGAAGGAAACATTTTTACTGCCAGTACTCTGAAAATGTAGCTGTTCCATTCAGCATTTGGCTGCTGCAAGAACATCAGGCTGGAGACTGATGTGTGAAAACCTCAGTGATGAAAGGGATCAGATGAAATGGATCATGACATGGTTGCAAAGGATAGAACCTGGGGTCAGGAAGAGGGAGAAAGACCATGCACTCCTGCAGTGCTTTTTACACWGTGATGAGCTTGTATATGTAGCACTTTATGGAGCCTGTTGCAAGCCTTGGCACTGCCACTCTGCTAAYAAAAGCATAGGCCTTTTTGTAGAGCACTCTTTCTTTTCAAAACCAGTRAGTTTTTCTTTTATTTTTTTAATGTTGGACTTCTGTTTGTATAACAGTGCCTTTAGATTACTCTTCCTTCAGGCTTTTCTTCCATTCAGGTCCTTTCTGCAATGGAAAGCAGCATGGGTATACTGAAGATCTATAAGAATGACTGAATGTTTGCTTCACTTTTAATTCTAGGACAATTAGACAACCAGTCCTCCTCCTCATAAGAGGGAGGATGCAGGTGTTAGAAATCTGCAGGGAGAGGGAGAGCTCATAAAAGTAATTTATTGAGCTTAGTCTGTCTGCAGAACCAAAGGATTTTCTATCATCCCTTCCACAACTACAGCTGGCAGAGCTGACCTCACTATGCTAACTATGCACAGCAGCAATTCCTTCCTCATGCAGTTAAAAGAAAAGTTAACTRTTTAATCATAAAACTCTCCCAGTTTCAAACCTCCGAAGATGAAAAGAAGTGCCAGTGGGTACATATTAAAAACACAACATGGGAGAGTAAGCATGTGTAGTTTCCTCTACCTGGGACTATTTCCAGGCACCATCCYGAGAACAGTTGATTCCMTATCTGATCAAGGACTTCCAGTATTTCCCYATGCAAAAGCACCTGCAGAAATCAGTTATCTTAGGCTGTTACTCACAGCTCTTACAGTYTGAGGTTTATTATCTTCTAGGTTGTTTGAGCAAATGCTACCAGCCTTTTATCCTTCTCAGTATGTGTTCTAACATTTCTCTGTGGTTTTTAGGGCATTATTGAAGGTTCTGTATGGCTTCAKGTTGTCAAGAGCATGAATTCATAGACAGTGGCAGGAAGGGCTAGGTAGATATCCAAAGTAATGAAATTCTGTAGATATCAGCAATACRAGGTCACAGCTTACTCAGCTCCTCAGTGTCTGAACTAAGACCCCTGCAGCTCTGTCAGGATTTGTGCACTGGAAACAGAAGATATTGTAGTCAAGACATTCACAGAATAGATGAGTCCACTCACAGTGGTACTTGGGTAATATGAACACCTTAGTTCTGAAAGCCTGTTATTTTCATGTGCATGCCTGGTGCTGTTAAATCAGTGGAGGAAGAACTTTCTTAGTCATACTGGTGGCAGAATAGTGACTAWACATATTCAGACCAAAGATTCACCTAACACAGTGTAACTGAACCCTCAAAGGCTTACATTCCAATCCCTAACTCCTTAGTTAAGGAACAGTAGAAATCTGGAATAGTTTCCTAAAAGAAATCTTGAGGAAGACATATGTGCTATGCTTCTTAGTCACCTTCTTAAACAAGGAGTATCTGAAAAAAAATAGAATGAAAGAAAAGTAAGTGAGAGGTTTTCTGCACAGTCAGTAGGTTGAGCTGGCTTACCAAGCAGGCAGAGGAGCCCTTCTTACCAAGGGAGCTGAGGGGTGGCCACTGGCAGAAGATTCTCCTTTAGAGACAATGCACTGTTGGACTGCAGACTTAAATTGCTTCTGGTAAGCACACAAAAAAGAYGCTTGAAAGTAATTTCAGGATGATGGATTCCACTCTGGGAAGCAGGCATTGTCTTCTCAAATAGMCAGAAAGACATAATGGTGCAGGAGACATCAAAAGGCAGATTGCAACTAACTTTCACAAAATGCACCTCTGATTTATGAAAAGYCTAAATCCTATTTAAGGTTACTAGGAATTATAGCCTACTTCCAACTACAGTCAAATATCATTTTGTTGGGGTTTTTAAAAATTTATTTTATCCAAAACAATTGAAGTCACTGCCCAAATCATTCCCCAGAATGAGAGGAAGTTGAATAATCTGGTCTGAAATCAGGTTTGTCTGGGAGTCACTCTGTATATCCGAGATGAAGATACAAAAAGCAGCATGGAGGGAGACGGGTTATGGAATCATTAAATGAAAAATCAGGGTTGTGACAGCAAGGGTTATAGATGACAACAGCCCCTCGTGACCACAAAGCAACAACAGCACACAAYTGTGTGTCTGTGTACATGTGTGTGTGAATGTTGCCTGGTAGGCCTGACACTGAACATGGAAACTGTCTCCTGTTTCCTGCTGTGCCCAGACAAAAAAGGGGTTTATATATGCAGTCTGRAAGGAGCAGAACTCAAATGAGCAAGATGCCTTCAGAAGAGTCATTGAAGCCATCTTCTGTTTTGCCCAATGGAAAAACCTGCAAAATCAGAAACATCAGATAAAATTTTATCATTAAACCAAAYATTGTTTCCATTTAAGCCCCAGTCTACAGGGGCAGTTAAGAAAACATATGTATGGTCACCTCTGGCAAACACACTAAATGCATTAATAAAATGCTAAATTGTAAAAAGTATCAAAATTTAAACCTTTCAGATTTCCCCTATTAGGAAACAGGAACACATTTTATGAATTTTTTGTAATTTTTCATATTAGTTCTTATACATTTGCTGACTATACTTTAGCCTTTTACTYTCTATTTTCAATTTATACACTGCACTACCAAAAAAAAAAAACCACCCCACATCTTATTTATGGCTCAGAAAGACAAAACATCTGAAAAAAATATTTAATTTTAGCAAAAAGTGTGACTGTTYTTTTAAAAATATTGCAGTGTTACTTTTCATTCCATTTTTCACTCCACAATATCCTAAGACTACTGTCTTAGGATATTGTGGAGGAGCCTGAAATACACGTGAACCACTAGAAAGAACAAAAGGCAGTGGTTGAAATAATCCATCCATTAAAAAGAGAAAAATGTATCTTGCTTTGTTACTGAGAGCTGCAACAGCTTGTGGAGATCACTGGTATATGCATTTCAGCACTTGAAGAGAGAGAGAACAGACTTTGAAATGAATGCTGTTCTGTCTCCCATGTGAAGAGTCTCTAGTTCTGCTTCTTGACCCCRTGTCCAAAAAACAGAGTGTAGTCTATCCACAGGGGTGTCATAAAAAATTGAAATCACCTCATTGTTGTAGCAATTAACCACTACAAGATGACCCACATTTTCCAAGCAGATTAAAGTATTAAACAAGARCAAAGAACTTAGCATGTTTCTTCTGATGTCTGAACAAAAACTGCAAGACTACAGGAGCAGCTTGCAGAAATCTAAAAATCTCAATTGTTCTTGGGATGAGAGGTGAATTTCATCATGCTGCAAAGAGAGATGCCCCACAGGGATCATTTCTACAGTCTGACAGGAGATTTGACACCAGGATGGAACTGGCCCATGTCACAATCCACTGATGAGAGTCTGGCAGTACTTTTGACAAGGAAAGCTTTGCTGCCATAATTCAGACACACCATCAACAGACATTTCTTCTGGAGTAACCCACTGTACTGAATTATTTAAAGTCTCTGTCATCCACAGGCTGAGACCTGCTACTTGTAGGTACAGCAAGGAAGCTCATCTCCCAGCAGCTCTTATATGCTGACACCTAATCCCACAGAAAGTTACAAAAATCWCTCTGAGCACCCAACTTCTACCAATTTTGTGCATGTGAAATTCATCATGTTATCACTCATCATAGATCCTGTAGAGAATTCCTTAATTTGTATTAGAAAAACATGAGATATTCTGACAAACTTATCAACTGAAGAGAACGTGACCATTTTCAGCATTTTCTAGCCCAAAAAACTACAATAGTACCTACAGAGCTCCTGAATTAATGCTTGAAAACTCTGGTTTTGTATTTTATTATGTATATAGGAAGGTGTGGTAGCTTCAATATGATCCCAAAGACATCTTACATAAAGAAAGAACTCTGCCTTCAAGGAGTCTCAGTAAGTCTACATTAAAATGCTGGAGCTTTGAAGCTTAATCCTGTCCTTATTATACAATCTAAAAATGAACTTTTAGTATATAGAGGTAGAACTTTAAATACTTGGGGACCTCTTTCATGGTCTATTTTAGTAGCCCCCAAAGCAACCTGACACTTGCATACTTAACCACTGTATCTCTCTATATAATTAGTAAATGTAACTGTTTAAAATACATCTGTGTCCCACATGCTGCCCCTAGATTTTTGATGCTGTGGGAAGAAGAGGCACACAAAAGGGCTCTCTAACTTCAGTAATTATTTCCACTTGAACTCTAATACTGGTAGTCATGTGTTGGTATTAAAACCTTTTCTTGTCCTTTAATGCATTTTCTACCAGCACAATTTGGATATGTAATCACTCAGGTAAATCGGGATACACACAAATGAAAATGCTCAGAAGAGCTGTAGGAAGAATGTAATTAATTTTCTGTATTATTGTACATAGAGTATTAGGAAATAATGCAAAATTAACTAAAACMATACAGCATTATTTGTCTTAACTATATCCTTCTCTGTGACGTACATTTATGGGTACTACTGCATTAGGTGTAGATCAAATCCTTTGTAGTGGACATTAYTCCTGTTACAACACTGCTTCAATAATCCATACTGCTATAGTCCTAAATCAAATAAAATGTAATATTTTATGGTAAATAAAGTAAAGTAGATAATAAATCTATTTTCCCCAATCATCAATATTGAATACATGTTATCTAAAACTGTGTCTCTAATAAGGGCTTCCACAGGRTATTTCACAGTAAGAGGTAAAAGAAACAAAATCCATGTAGTAGACAGAACATAATTATGAAAAATCTTCCTTTGCGGATTTCTTTTCTGACACACACTGAATTACACTCCAAATTCTAAGAATTTTTGATTCATTTCAAATGAACACTTTTGTCTAGAGCTTTGGATTCTTTCCCAATATTTTCATCCTTATTTATCCTGTTCTGTATAAATGTTATTGAAGTCAATAGGATTTTATCTGTTTTATATGTTTTAAGATCAGTTCCTAAACTTAGAGTTTAGAATTAAGTTATTTCAMCCAGAAATTTAAGGAAAAATTGTGCTTAAATCAGCCAGACTTTAATATTGTAACTCTACTGGACACTGCACATCTCAGAATATTCATTTGTTTCTTGGACTAAATGTTAAATGAATTTAATGTATTTCTCCAGTCTTCTGGTAATGCAGTTTTGCACATTCATCTTTACTTCAAGGCCTTTAATTAAAGGTTGTAATCCTATGGTCACATTTTCTTTGCTCTGCAGTCTGGTATCTTTCCCTGATAGAATCCTCTTCCAGAATTAGTGTAGATATATTTGCTTTTTAGAAATTAGAGGACTTGAAATGGCTTGTGGAAGCTGCCAAGAAAGATATGTAATCTCAGTATGGTATTCCTTGAATATCTGCAAAGAATCCTTTGCATGTGTCAGGCAGATTTTTAGCTACTGCATCTGAAAAAAATACAGGTATAGGACATGGACTCAAATGCTACTTACCCAGCATAACACTGATTAAGCCACTGAGCTATTAAACCACACTGTAACTTCTCCAGCTTCTTAAGATCTATATATAAGCCTTCTTTAGGACTGAGATATATATAAAATGGTTTTAGTAGTGTTCACTGAGGTCATTTTGGCTTTCCTGTTCTACACAAAATTTGGCTCCCTACAGGTAAATAATAGACTTGAGTTTTTCATGTAATTCACACCTGTCAATACCCAATTTGTAAATTGCAGATGGATGCAATTAAARTGTAAAATGAATAAATAAAACTGGTTCTGCAATTACTTAGAAAAGCATGGAAAATCAACTTGATACATCAAGTCACAGACAAYACAACTAAATAATAAAGTTACGTATACAAAAATGCATCACCCCTGTATAAATATGTGTGTATAATCATAAATTAAAAACATAYAGAGAGACTAGAAATATCCTTTGAGGATGGAAAAATATTACATTATTGTAGAAGAGCATCTTGCCAGCACACTTAGGTTATACTTTTGCTATTTTTTATGTGTTATATTTCATAAAAGAAAYTCCAGCAGATAGCTAATATTCTGAATCCATTCCCCAACTCTCTTCTGCACTATCAGAGAGTTACTGCAGTGGCAGTGCAGTAAAATCATGGCTACTGTTACTGCCTCAAGTCAGTGCAAAGGATGTTGTTTGTCTTGGGTGCTGTTGKAGCACCAGCAAAGCCAGCCCAAGATGAGGCAGCCACCACTCCATTCCATCCAGTCTCTTCCTGATTCACCTCCTCCTCCTCACTAGGGCTGGTACAGTTGTTTCTGTCACTGCTGCAGGGAAACAATCTGKGAGCAAAGTGCAAACTCACAAATAAACAAACCAACCAACCAAGCATCCAGGCTGCAATACCAGTTCACAGTATTTACACTCCTCCTTTCACAGGCTTTTTTTTTGTTGTTCCTCCTGTGTGATTGACACAGCTTAGAAAAATTATTAAATCAGACYATCGGTGTGATGCTGTTTGCTCTGGAGGTGTTCCTACACCCCCATGCTGGCAAGAGGGATGAACTGAAGCCAGGGTTACAAGACATAATAGGGATGTCAGCTGTCTCAACTACTATTGCAGCTSAGAAGAGAACAGGGGTACTGAACCCTGTGAGTAAAAATGAAGTAAAAAGGCATGTGTAACGGATGAAATTAATTAATTCCAGTACCAGGCTGCCTCATTCTCAAATATACTGGCTCYTACTGTGCATTTCCAAGTCAAAAAAACCTGCTAATTGAGAAACAACAATCAGAAAGGAAAAATATGAAAGATGATGTCCGGTATATCAAGCCACARTCCATCAGAATTTAAATGCAATGTCTTTGAAATTAGTATTATCTGACAAGGAGCTAGTGATCTGTCTGGGCTGGTGTGTGAGTCTGTAACACTGAGCTTGCTGCACTTGCCATAAACTTCATCCACATAATGACTTGATAAAAACTCCTTTAAATAAAGCACTGCAGCCACCTAGCCTTGAAAATATGCAAGTGTTCAGGAACACTCTGATCACAGACTGGAATTAAGCAAAATCTTTCAATGCAGATCTTTCTGTAGATAGTTCAGAAGCCAGTAAAAGATGGATCAGTTGAAACCAGTAACAGAGAAATAATCTGAATCAGGTAACAGAACAACCAAAAATCACTGAAAGGTGAAAGTGATCCATCAGTAAATCCATCTCTCTTGAGTTCATCTTTACAGAGTGCAGGACAGTCATTTTTACTTGGCTCATAATCAATTCTTGCTAATGCTATGTTCTCTGGTTCTGCCTAACACTGATGAGATAAGGAACAAAAGGATCAATGCTTTCATTGTGTTTACTGGTAAACCAGTAACAAGGATAGAGGACTCAATTCCCTGAATCCTAATGATACATGAATTTGCTCAAGTATCAACAAACAACAACAGAAAGAGGAGAATAGGAAAACAGTTTCAGAGGTAGAAAATGTGGACAGAATCAAATGTAAACCTGTGGTGCTGCTGCTGGATGAGGGCATTCCTCATTTCCCTCTGTGGTCGACTGCTGTGCTATTCCCAGACCTCAAATCACAAAGCAAACCTCACCTGCCGCCTCTCCAGAATTTTCCAGCTGGCACCTTTTACCAAAAAAGACTCTTATTTCACTGGGATTACCTGCCCATCTGGACTCATATTCTGATTCCTGATCTGAGTAGTAAAGACAGCAAAGAAACTTTAGTGGTACCACACAGTAACACAAGTTAACAACAGACATTCCTCTTCTCCCTTCTCTAAAGGRAATTTTCAATAGGTCAATCAGACTTTTGATGTTAGTTAAATACAAAAATTAATTTTTAATTTTCCMCTCAGCAACAGAACTAGCTGAGAAAGAAAAAAATACAACATATAATCAAAACTGAGATGGAAAACCAAAAAGATTCAAAGAACAGTCACAAATGTACTTTTTACTTCCCAGGTACCCAGTAGCTTTAGAAATTTCTCTCTTAAGAGGTATGGAAGGATAACAAGGAGATCTAGTGTGGCAGCCTATGGCACACATATATCATGAGAGTTACAGTATTTTTCTCTGATGTGTTTGGTGCTGTCCAGTGTTGAGAACAGGCTGCTATGAGAACCTGTCGAGAACAGGTGTGTATGAATCCAGCTAGATAGTCTCTGTTCTTCTCATGGGCTGTTTTGTTATTTTTGAATTCCCTGGAAAAATTCCTCGTTCAAGAAAAATGMATCCCATTTGAAACTCTATCTAAGCAGAATTCACAAACACTCATTTTTTAATAATCTCATTTGCAGATGCTCTATATGGAAAAAAAAAAATCCAACCTCTTGATTACTGATATTTAATATCAATATGGTAAAACTGGTAAAATAACAAATTGGTAAAATACCAAATTGTATTAAAAATACTGTTTTCAATTTTAGCTCTTTTGCTTGCTACAGTCTAAGAAAGATTCTTCAGAATAAAAACCTTGGACTTTTGATGCATCTTTATACATGAAAAGAACAGCCTTGTGCCATCCTCAGTCGTAGGAAGTGACAGGTGGAGCATGCCATCACTTTTATTTTTAACTGACTGCTTTCTGGTGWATTTATTTTGCTGTCAGTACATATCACAGCAGTGTTAATCACATTCAGGCTTTATGAAGACAGAAGCCCTGCGCTGAGTTTGATTCCACAAGCTTGGAGTTCTTAGCTTTTGAAGGAGAAACTTTACTTCAWATTTGCCACAATAGCTGATCTGCAGACAGGTCAGTAAGAATACAAATCTAAAGTACCTATAAAAGGTCTACAACCACCAAAGGCATCCATGTGGATTTCTCCATTATAGCCACACCACACAGACTCACCACTTACAAAAGTATCAAATCCTGGACTCAAGAACACAGGTTTAGTCAGCAAGTAATTGGCTACATATATTTAATTAAACTTATCTATAGATATTTAATTAAACTTATCACCAGTCTGACTTCAGCAGATTTTAGCAGCTTCCTATTATCACTATATCACTGGTCTCCTTAACTCATCCGCGGGCAATGTCTAAAATAAGGTTCAGTAAGCTTATTACCAGAGAACAAAAACATGTTTCTATCCTCCTACAGACTGTGAGAGTCTGTAAAATAAACAAGTGGAGAAACTGCATCTTCCTGATTCCCAAAGAGAGCAGAAATCCAGCACACACCATATTTATGCTGCCTTGTCTCCGCTGCCTTTCAAAATCCATTTGGCTTCTCTCTGAGGAAAACACAGCCATTCATTAATCCAGCATTAAAGCACACTGTAGCCTTGCAATTATCACATCATAATTATTATTGATAAATAATGCTACTAGTTGGAGACCAAGTTCGGAAACTCCAGGTTCCCAGGTAAAAAAAAAAAAAAAAAAAAAAAAAAAAAAAAAAAAAAAAAAAAAAAAAAAAAAAAAAAAAAAAAAAAAAGCGACTTCTTCACTCAGGCAACTCGTACCATGAACTAGCTAGTGGCCCAGAAGGCAGGCACTAAGACTCCGCAAACAGCATACACACAATTTAAAGCCATAAGGGAGTTACTTATTGGCTAATTCACACAGCAGCTGGAATGAACGAGTCATTTATCTCTGCTGGTGAAACACCTTATCAGTCGTGGCTGAATAAAGCAGTCAACCATCAGGCTTTATTGCTTTTTGCATCAGGCCAGTGGCTCTCACTCTTTCTGCCTTCCCTTCTCCGAGGATTCTGTTATCTTTTCACACTTCTTGAATCTATGAATTGCTGACCCCATCCCAACAATTTCGATTCTGTTAACAAATTTACCTTTCATGGCTTAAGGCCTTCTCAATATTTTYTCACAAGTAGTTTTCGCAATTTTTGCCAAGTCAGAAGAAAGGTTATTTGGCTGAGCTGAAAAATGAGGGTCTGTACCCTGAGTGCATTGCRTAGCCTACAAATTCTCAGCAGTACTGGGGAATTGTCCCTCGCCGCACTTTCGACCCGCGCCCACCCCCGCCGATAAATAAGCAGCCCCAGTCGCGACATGACGTGTCCGGGGGCTCATCAGGCGCCGGCCGCCACGGCTGAGAAGGAAACTCCAACTGGATTTGACACCCAGGGCAGCCCGCGGCTTTGGGAGCATTCCTGGCGGGATCGGCCCGACCCGGGGCTCCCACCACGAACGCCTCTAGAAAAGCCACGGCAGGACCGTCCGAGGCAGCGCCGAGGGCAAGGAGAAAGCGCCGCCGGGGAGCCGTGAAGTGCAAAGCGAACCGCGCTSTCTGTGTTCTCGTTCACTTGTCTATTTGTTCGTTTATTTGTTCGTTTGTTTGCCCGCGGTACTCGGTTCATTTCCTTCCGGCGCATCTCCAGCGCGGCACACCCCCCCTGCCCGGCGTGCCCCGTGCGCAGGCGCGGCCGGCGGCGGCGATGGGCGGGCGGGTGACCCGCGTGTTCCGGAATTTCAACGTGGAGAACCGGGCCAGCCGCGAGATCGGCAAGGAGAAGCCCACGCCCGCGCCGTGGCACCGCACCGCCCGGCTGGACGCCATGGCCGGTGAGCGCCGGCCTCGCCCGCCCGCCGGCTCCCGCTGCGGGACCGGTGACATTGAGAGCGGCGCGGGGCGCGCGGGGCATGCCGGGAGCCGGGGCGGCGATGGCGGTGGGGCGGCTGTGGGGGAGCGGGGCGAGTACAGCGGGCAGCAGCGCGAGGGAGGCTGGTGGAGGTGGCCTGGTGGGCTGGGAGACGGGGGCGGCTGCGGGGACGGCTGCGGGGGCGGTCGGTGGAGGCGGCTGGTGGGTACGGGAGCTGGGGACAGTTGGTGGCGCGGGTGGTTCCGGGGACAGCTGCTGCAGGCGGTGGGGTCGGTGGTGGCACGGAGCGGTGGCTGAGCAGCACCGAGCGTGTGGGTACTGTGTCCCGCTGTGCTGTGACAGGCGACAGGCCCAGCCCCACCTTGTGAAGCCTTGTCGCTGAGGTCAGGGATGTWGGAGGAATGACACCTTCCCAAGAAGGCAGGTGCATTTGCGGGAGCCGTGCCGCTGGGGAAGAACTAACAAAAAGGACTCAGATCAATCTTTCCTCCTTTTTTTTTTTCTTTTTCTCCCTTCCCTTCTTCTCACTGCCTTTAGATAGCCCAGAGATAAAAGAAGAAGTTCTCAGAAAGGATGATAGGTTCCTCACCTTGCTCAAAGACGTTTATGTCGAGTCCAGAGATCCGCCGGTGCGGGTGAGTGCATCTCTGCACGAGCCATACCAGTTTCAGCTTTGTGTTCTTCAAACTCAGCACAAAGTCTGTGTCAAGAAAAATGCTCTTTGTGCACAGAAGCTACCTTTTTTCAGTAGATAAAAGTGGTGGTTTTATTACTCTTCTATACATCAATAACACTGAGAGTGTCTGACCCCAGGTTTTGAATGTGTGACAAATTGTAATTATTATGCAGGTTCTAAATGCTGACACAGTCTTCCTTTTTAACATTGCATTGCTCTTGTATTGTTTTTCACCTAAATTCCTATTTCTGCTTCCTATGAGGCAGGATACTTCTCAAGCCTTTTGCAAAGATAAAGTAGTTTGCCAGGGATCATTTGTGGAGCTGTTAGAAAAGACTGGGACTGCTGAGGGAGCAGGGATGCAGTGAAGGACAAAGATGTTTACTCTTTAATGGAGTCTTTAACTCCATTAAATGTTATACAGTGCAGAGACCTTTTTTATCCAGCTCATGGAAGTGCCTTAGGTTTTCTCTACATAATCTTGTGGGTTGTATGGTCATCATTTCCTTATTGCCACTGGCTGAAGTCTTTTACTTGAAAGGCAAAGCATACTCCTTTGTAAAATGCAGGCTGGGGTTGAGTATCTTGGTTTCCATCATATTGTGCTGTGGCTTCTGTGTTTTACCTGTTTCATTATAGGACCACTTTATTTCAGCTGCTTTATTCAGCAGTAAATTTTTTTATAGTCATCTAGCAAAATCTCAAAGTCTTTCTAATTTGCCACTTATATGGTATTCAAGTAGAAAAATATTTAAAATGCAAGTAGATTTCCTCAGTCTCTACCTGAAATTTTCAAGAAATCTCTGTCCTTAATTTCCATCACAGAGGTTAGGASTCTAATCTTGAAGTGCTGAAGGTCTGATTTCAGTATCTTTCAATATTCATGTATAAACCAAGAGGGMTTTGAGGAAAAAGCCCAAAGTGGAACAAATCTTTGCTTGATTCTATGCCTACTCTGAGTTTGCTACCACAGACTTGTCTTTGTGCTGTGTCTGCTTGCAGCTGTTAGAGCACAATTGAAATGTAATCACAGAGACCTGTGGGCAAAGCAATAGAAAAGCCTTCTCCCATTCCTGATGTTATCCTGATGACTTTGTGCATTGTGTACATGATGTGCACGCACCTCTGTGTATGTTTGGGCTGTCTGCCTGTGGTAAGTGGAAAAGCACCAGCTTGGGAGCCCTGAAATGGCAGAGTCCCAGAGACAGATGATCTAATTAAGAGTTGAAAAATCATTCCTTATCCAAGCACAGTTTTAGCAAAAAGTAGAAGACGTGGAGTACAGGCCAGACATTCCTTGTAGCTCAGGAACAGACACACAGGTGCTGTAGGAACCACATCAGTTTTCTCAGCATGGGAGTTAATACAGTGTCTGTGTAATAATCAGTGGCTGTGGGCTCTGATTACTATATAAATACTTCTAAATTTAAGAAAGGTTAATTGTGCCMTTTTTTTCAGTGTGATTCACTGATTAAATGTTAATAAAAGGAAATATAAGGAAGTGAAAGCTGTTTTGGAGATTATTTAGAAATATGGGGGGACCTTAGAGAAGAGACTTTGCATGTCAACATGTTGCAGTAGTCATGGCAATTAAACTCCATATGATGCTGTAAAATGGCAGGAAAGCTTGTTCTCTAGACAGAGCAAAAGAAGGAATTTCTTTTAGTAGGAAAACTAAAATTTGAAAACAAAAGGAAGGGGAGAGAGACCACATGAAAAAGTTTTCCAGTGGTATCAGAAGGATACCGATTTCTTGTATGATTTTTTTGTTCCTTCCAATGAATCAGTACTGAATTATTAGGTTATCTGGATTTACATTTGCCTACCAGAATCTGTGGTTTGCCTTGTATGAAGGGCTGCCAAGCCAATACAACACTTAGAGTGCAGTGAATAGGAGCTTTTCAGCATTTGGTTGGGATTTGACACTTTATGTAGAATGGCTGTGGAAGAAGTTAGGCTGGCTAGGCTTTTTTTAAAAAAATGGAGAAAGCTAACAGGAAAAGCTAAACAGAAAAAATATTTAGGAAAGCAGCTTAGCTGCTACAGTATGCATAGTAAACAGAATTGCTGTTGAGCACTTTTTGTTTTCCTTCCCTCAAYTAGGTAAAAGATGGAGGTGGTGAACATCTTCCAAGTAAACAGGAGGAAAAGAGACTTACAAAATTAGGCCACTTGGAAGGTCTAGATGTTAAGAAAGTTCCCAAAGGCAAAATTTCCCTTGTGGAGGCTCTGACACTTCTTAATAATCATAAACTTCAACCTCAAATATGGACTGCAGAGAAAATAGCAGCAGAATACAGTCTGGAACTGAAAGAAGTCAACTCTCTTCTGGAATTCTTCATTCCTTTTGCTGTGCAGGAATTTCCTAAGGAAACCAAAAAAGCTATAACAAGCCATAAACCAAAAAAGTTAACATAAAAATATTTGCCAAAACCTTTTGTGATCTCAYTCGTGTCTTCATTTTACTGTCAAGTACAATCCATGTCAGAAAATTCAGTCGATAACGTGTCATCCAGCAAGGCCACTTCCTTATGCCAGTGAGATGTATTCAAGCAATTCCATTCTGCATTGGATGGCTTCAGTGAAACGCAGCAACTACTGTTTGTAAACCACAGTATGACTAATTCATGATATGACAGCATGTCACACAGTTCTGACTACCCCCATGTAAATGTTATGAACTCAGTTAAAGCATTTTACCTTAAGAGATTGCCTTTCTCAGCAGAGACTTCCTGGCCTGCAGCTAAAGAGGTGCTCTGTGGGCGTTGGCTCTGTAATTTCATGTTGCACTGCTCTTTCAAGGAATTGCTGTCAAGGTGTGTGTATATAACAAACAGCTGTATTTCTTTTGTGTAAGAATAGAATGGTATTTATACTTAGTAAAGAAGGTTAACCACAAGGACATTTCACAATGAACCACAATGGTGTTTATACTTTGTAAAGAAGGTTAACCACAAGGGCGTGTGGAAAATTCAGCTGTGTCAAACATAAAATAAAAAGAAAGTGAACAGCAAGAAGGCCTTTTTCTTGTGCTGGAACAGCAATGGCTCATATATAACTCCTTTTCTACTCTATTCTGATTTAGCTTAAATACCTGCACCTCTCCAGGTGCTGTTAGTCAGGGAATTTGTAGTGATGATCTTCTGGCATAAGTCTCTTGCAACAGCCCATGGCATCTGCTCTATGAGGAGCAATGCTTCATATTAATAGATAGCAAGGACAAACAACTGGATGTACTAATTGGACCCACTGGTAGGACTTCTGTGAATGTTTGCCCATCCTGTTACAATAATCTTTTTTCCCTGTGGAAGCCTTGTCTGATCCAAGTGTGGGGTAGTTCAGGTCATGTTTACATGCATACACCTAGACAGATGACACGAGGGTGACACAAACTGTGAGGCAGTGGTGGATTTTAACCCTGATACTGTGACTAGTCATGTCTGTAGGTAAGAAGTTTTGCACTGATGGTTAATCCTGTAGCAAAATGTGGTCAGATAAGCTGGGGAGATGGGGCAGCAGATAATCAGAATTGATATTTAAAAATGCATTATGGTTGCCTTCCTTTAAAAAACAAACCCAGAATCTAATTTTATGCCAATCACCAAAGAAGGTGAATTTAAAGGGTATAAGTCTAGGCCAGGCTTACATTGTAACTTTCAAGAACCTTTCTGCCAAGTCTTTGATTTGGAGTCTGGTAAAWGTCTTACCAAGATGATCAGCTTTGTTATTTCACACAAGATTCCTTCACCTTCTTTGAGTTGGAACTTGGTATCTCCAGTACAGTTTGCCACAGTGTATTTGAAGGTTATGTTTGATTCATTTCTGTAGTACATAATGCTGTTCAATAGTGGAAAATGATACTGTGCATTGTATAAAAATTCAAAATTGTTTGTCTTTGGATGTGTGGCTTGTCATTTGTCCTCTAATACAATGGGGTACAGAGCTGCACTCTGAAGCTAATACACCTGAGTTATGTACCACATTAAGATTGCTTTGCACAAAATACTGTTTTATAAAATTTTATAACAGAAATGYTTAATTGTTTGAGTACTGTTCATCCTAATGTAATATTTAGGGTAACATTCAGAAAACAGCTGTGGAATGCATTTGGTACAGATACTGTTGATATTGAAGATGCTGCAATTTCCTGTAAAATGAATTTTATTATGGATTGAAGTTGATTAAAAACACACTACAGCCAGCACCAGGCAACAGCTTAACCATGCCCTTTGACCACCTTGATATGTATTTTGGCATCTTTTGTCTGCCTTCATGAAAAGTCTTGTGATGTGGCTGCACCATGACAGTGCTCTGTTTCACGTCATGGTACACTACTGTGTTGCTTACACCCTCCAGGAGCAGGCATGTACTTTGGGATGTTTGGTGTCATCACATTCAGCCATACCTTCAGGACAAAATCCTCTCCACAACTGTGATGATTGCAAAGCTGTTCCCTGTTTTGTGGAGCCAGAATCTCTTCGTCAGAATATATTATCCACAGTGGAAAAGCAGATGTCCCGCAGCAGTTGGTGTAGGGATCCCATCTCCCTGCAAGCAAGTGAAYTTGTGGCCCAGAAGGCTTCTCTGGAGCAGGGTAGTTCTCTGGCAAAGTGTGTTCACCCCAGGAAAATTAGATGCGATGCAATTTGTCAGCAAGGATTCTTCTGCTGGTCACCTGCCCCACCTGCTGGGCAGTGTCAAACCACTATTACAAGGGTAATACTGGTACAGTATTAATATGATAATAATGGTGCAGGATCTTGTAAAAATTGGTACCATTATCTATTCAAATCATCTGAGGTCTGAATGTTTAGCTTTCACTGTGTCTTCTGACATGGAGCCTGTCAGTTCCCCAAAGCTCACAAGAGCCAGGAGCATGGATCTTTACTCTGGCCTGTCCCTGATGAAGCTCTCCAACACTATTATCTTGTCCCATGTAGGATACTGACCACAGCATGTGTGTGTGCCTACAGCGCTCCAGTATGTGTTTGAAGGTAATGCTGTCTTTTAGGGTTGATGTATGGAACAAGACTATTCTCACTGTTTCATCTTTTCTAGAACTACTTACATCCTTTCTTCCAGTTTCAAGGGACATTTTACTCACCAGTCATCTTGCCTGGTTATTAGTTTCTAATTGGAAGAATAATGGTATTTTTTTTACACTTGAAACATGGTTTTGTCTGTGTCCCTTTATGTCTATATCCCTTTCCTGTTTGGCTGTCAGCTTAAGAAAGAGGTATTCTTCAAGCAACTGTTTTGAAGAGGTAATTAYGGGGAATTTGTGGGAACCTGCAGTTCAGTTTTCAGGTACTTCTATGTGAAGAATTTTTCGTGTTTCATTGCCATGCATATGGTGAAACAAATTTAGTTCAGGTGGTTTTGGCCGCCATGCAGAAACATTACATTTGGTAGGGAACAACCTGTCTCACTCAGACTGCTTTGTTATTGTGGAATTAATGCAATGTGTTGCAAGTACTTTGTGATCCTGCAAGGGATTTGTTTAATTCCTATTGTGGCACATAGTTGACAAACTTCTTACACGTGACATTATTCTACCAGTCCTTCAAACATCACTGAGTAAACTCCAGACCACTTTGAACACCAATGCAGAGTGAATACACAGGAGCAGSCTGAGCCTCATTTGATAATGAGGGTTACATTCCTGGTGAGTCATAAAATTGTCTTCAAGGGAGTTCCAGCAGGTATACTGGAATTCCTGGCTTGAGTTTTTTTAAAAAATATTTCTTTAGGGGTAGTCAAATAGCTAATTTACCCGGGTTTACTCCTCTTTCTCTAGTCTTGTTCTATCATTAAGTCTATTCCCAGCCTTCTGCAGTCAATCTTTGCTGCTATGAAAACTTCATGCAGTTGCATCCTTTCTCTGTTCTAGATCACATGCAAATGTTGATTGTATTCTGCCCTTTCAGTAACAACTGTTTTATTTCTGCAGAGCTCTCTTGCCTTCTGAGAGTAGCACATCTGCTGAGATAAAGATGAAAAGACTGAGCACATTTTGCACTGCAGAACTTTTGAATATGACAGGTTTTCAAAAGGAATTTAGCTTTGACATCTTCAAAAGCTACTCTTTAGGGATATGTGAAGCTAGTAAGTAATCTGTCTCACCATATATGTATTAATTGTAGCTTGGTTCCTGCAGACTGATGGCTGGATAGCAAGGTTGGAGCTGTGAGGCAGGAGTGAGTTGTAACTCCGCTCCCCATGCAGTTCAGTAAGAGGGACCTTCTGTACAAAATGTGAATTTTCTGTAGCCTCCTAGCACAGGGAACTTATCTTTTAAGCTGCCTTTTTYTGCTCAAGGAGAAAAGTATATGTATGACGCGTATTAAATTTAGAAAATGGAACATCTTATTTCTGTATTGGAAAATCAAAGCTCAAGTAGTCATACAACACGATCAAAATGCAAAAGTTAAAAAAGGGTGACTGTCTCACTTTGTTACATGTAAGCATCATGCTTGCATATTTGAGATTGCATGAAGCTTCACATTTCACAGCTCTTTCTGAAGCCCCTTTATACAGGAGTTTCCTGGCTCTTAATCAGATGGTGCCATGGTTAACTGACAGGGCAGGCATGACCAGAGCAGGGGAGCTTCAGGTGCAACCAGATTTTGGTACATGAGACTGTTGCAAGTTGTACACCAACTGATGTGGTACTTGCAAGCAAAACACCCTGTTGGTGCTTGTTATTAAATCTCTTTCCAGCAAYCTACAAGTCTAATGAATTCTGTTAACCTTTCACAATTTAGGTACTGCTGTGTTGTAACCAGAGCTAAATTTTTTCTCCTGAAAAAAGCCACAAATCCCATGGATTAAATTSTCTTAGAAACTTAACATTGGTTTTCATGGTCTGAAACAGAGACTKAGATGTACACAGCAGCAGTGGTAAGTAACAGCAGCACATCTCCTGTATTGTGCTGGAGGGAGAACACTGTGGTGCTCTTGTGCCTCTGCAGGGTGGAGTGGGGTTTGATGTGTCTGCCACCAGGAAATGAATTTAAAAAAAAAGGCTGTCAGGGTGGTTCTTTTGTGACTGTTGTGCAAAATCTCCTTTCAGTGTGGGTTACTTCAACTGCAGAAGCTGTTTTTAGGTGAGATGTTTTGGCCTCCTGAGAGGAGTAGTGCTGCATTGCTCTGGAGGGAAGCAAGTGGAGCCAGGCAGACCACACAGGTATCTCCTATCAGGATTTCTCACATAGGAATAAAARATGCATGATGTCTTGTAAGCACGAGGCCACTGTTTTTAGTAAGCTSAGGGAAATGATGGTGTGGTTGCATCAATCTCTACTTTTTCAAAAGTCATTCAGTGGCACCCACACCTGGAAGCTGGGATCACGCAGGGAYTGAGGAATCCCACTGSTGAGTGGGATGAGCTGCATGTGGTGCTGGTGAAAGCTAGAGTCAGTCCTGCCAGGGCTGCTGGAACTGGAAGCCTGAGTGTAAAGTCACAGCTGGAAGTTCTGCTTACACAGAGCTTGGGGTCTGGAGAAAGGACAACAGATAGCAYTGGTAACTTAGGTGCACTGGGAGTGCAGAGCTAGTTATAATTGCCTGTGTTGGCAGAGTGAAAAGAGATAAAAGTGGAGTCTCTTTGAGACATTTTCTCTGACCTAAAGTATGCCCTTTTGTTAACTGCACAGGGCTCTGCTCCAAAAAAATATCAACGGAGTTCATGACTGAACTTCAGCAACATGTGGAATGTGAAATAGAGGCAGAGCAATGAAGCAGGGGCAGAGCACAGTAAGCCTGGACAGTCAGATCCTTGTTCAGCTGCCGTATGTACAGGAGTTGTGCATTGCATGTCACCCTTCACTGCCCTCTGTCCCAGTCTCTGGGGTTCACAGCACAACACTGTGGACTAAAGGATGCCACAGGCTTGATGGCTAGGTGTCCCCTTGTAAAGTGGGGTTGTGGATTTCCATCCCTCTTAAGGCCAAGCAGAAATGGAATGTTAGAGCCTATCTTAGCAGTCTCCATGCCCCCTAAAAGCTGGAACCTGTGTATCTCAATTGCATAATTCCTCCACACCATGAATTTTCTTCATGAGAACCAAGCATAGCAGGGCTCAAATCCCTCTTGGTGGGGCARTGGTAGGGGCTACAGCCTGATGGAAAGGGGCTCACTGCTGTTGTCATTATATTGCAAAGGTTTCATATTGTTGCCTCAGTGCAAGAGTTTCATACCTCCTTGATGTTTCTCATAGGCAGGTCCTCCAAGCACTGACTCTTTCTTCTTCTCGCAGTAACCARCTGACTCCAGTTCCCCTCAACCAACCAATCCACTCTTYTATAACACTCTTCTGATTGGTTACAGGTGTGGCCTGGTAAAGTCAGGCCTGCTCCTAATCTTTAATAAATAACCCAGGTGCAACTCTTCAGGGGGTAAGATTACTTTCTATACTACCTTTATTTACTTATATTCCATCCCCCTACACACTGCTGCTTAGGGAGGGAAGCCTTTTTGTTCCTTACCACCCTATCCCTTTCCCAGTGCTACAGCCCACTACAGCCCACCTCCTCTCTTTTTGCTAGCTCAGGCAATTGGCAGACCACTTGATGAACCACTTTAATTCATTAACATGGCAGAAAACAAAGCAAGAGATATTTTTATAACTGAGAAGAAAGTCTTTACCATTGTCAGCATCGGTGGCTATCCTTTGGCTGCAGCCACCATATATTCAGCTTCTGTTATTGGACTTATCTACAGGGAGAAACAAGTTATTAAAATTTGGTATGTTTTACTTGCACAAAATTTAGGGGCAAAAAGCTGAACATGCAGATGTATCAAATGCTGCTACGAATTCTTTGAAATGCATTATCCTATGTTATTTATTTGAAAAGCATACTGTTGAAACCTTTTTTCTTTTTAAATTTTAAAAGCATATTTAGTGTGCTGGTATAAGATGACATTTATTTCTAAGAACAGTTCAAACTGAAGACAAAACATTTTGTTCAGGCACCTGGTTTTTTTACAAAATGATGAGGCTCTTTTTTTCCTGTGGTCAGTCTCCAAAATAAATGCTGAGACTTGTGTTAAACAAAGTTTGTCACATTCTAGTTACTACCATTCCTACCCTTACCTAAATCCAGTCCTCCTCATACCCCTCTGCTTTGCTATCAAGCATTATCTGTAGGTTTCCAGTCCTGTTGCAKAGATAGGCAATTAATTGTGTACATTGAGTGAGGCTGATTTACTGTCTACCTAAAGCTATAGTGAAACTGGAATAAATAGAAAGCAAGTGCATTGAATAGCAATGAATCAGTGTAAAACAGGCTACTGAAGATGTCTTCAGRAAGAAATAATGCCAGACTCTTGGCTTTGCTTCTCTGCAGAGGAGGAAAGTGGAAATAAATTTCATACTGGGTTCTGCCTTTCTCAATTAGCTGTCACCAGTTAAAGATTTCCTTTGTGGGAACAAATTCACAGCTGTCATCACTTAACAAAGATAAATTCCATCAGCTCACTTCAGCACATGCAATTCTTCAATATTAAACCCTTTTTATATTGCAAAGTTGTCATTAATGTAGCAATTTGAGAAATTGAGCCATTTTTCTTGTGACTCTCTTAATAGGTTGACATTTAATCATGGCTTCTTAACCCTTTGAAATAAATGTACTGCTGAGTACATTTTGAATAAAATTAGTTGAATTTTACCATGGACACATAGCTATGATTAAAAGCAGAGAAGATACTACTAAAAGCAAGTTTGTTCTTTCAACAGATAGCATAAATACCTGCTTGTGATGCTTACAGCCCATGACCCTATACAGATTTATACAGCCCATACATAATTCTCTAGCCTTCAGAAAGCAGTGAAACTGCAATCTTTGGGAGATAGGCTAAGGAAATATGCAGTTTTACTGACAGAGCAGTATGAGAAACCCCTGTTAGACTTCTAGGCTCAAAAATTTGCGATATCATTCTGCTGCTGTGGAACTTTTTACAGAATGCAGCCCTTGCTACAACATTGCACTCTAGCATAACRTGTTTAATGTTGGCAAAAAAGCATAATTAATTCTCAATCAAGAACAAAAGCTGAACTGAGTGTAAGCCATGCTTACTCAAATCCTCTTGAGATTGCTGCAACTTAAAACACACTGTGAAAAATGAACTGCTTCYTCTGTCTTAGCTGCTCAATACTTCTGAAAATTAAAGATGAAAACCTAAATGTAATTAAAGTCAAAATGCAGGACATACTGATATAAATTACAYAGAGCTCTTGATGTGCTACTRCTCCTTTCTGTCTTGAATTCAACACAGCTCTGTGACATTTTCCCTTGTTTTTAGTTTTTAACAACATGAAATGCCTTTTCTAAAATAATCTTTTGTCTTTGGTGAAATGATATAATCTCCTTCACCTTCTGCACAGATTATCTTGGCTTCCTCAAGAGAAGAGAGAGGGAAGTGGTAGATAAATATTCAAATGTCAGGTTGAAAAATGTATCATGAAGGATTTTCAAACGTTATGTCCTTTCTACACCTAGCGCTAGACATGGATATGCTGTATTTTTCCAGTCTCCATCACAGGTTTGTTTCAAATGGAAGACAGCTTGAATCTGAACTACCTTCACATTCTATTGGTTTTCAAGCTATTTTCATTATAAGAAAAAATGGTTACTTCAGAGATAAAAATCCAGTGTGCATTCCAATTGGTCAAACTGTCTCTGGAGATGCAGYTGAAAAAATGTGGCTTAAAGATGAGAAAACAGCTTATCTGTTGTGTCCCTTCACTAGATACACTAGRCAAAAATAGTTTCAGGCTGTGGAGGAGATGCAGGCAGATGGTTTTGTTGCTGAATCCTTGCAAATAACCCCTCTCTGCAAATCAAACTTTTCCCCAAAGCCTTGGCTAATCTATATATGCTGCAGGTGGCCAGAGATTTTTATAGGAACATCATTTAATTTATGCAGGGACATCTCAATGGACCTGTCTGGATCATTTGGGAAGGTAACTTACCAGGATCAACTACTAAATGTAAACTATGATAACAGGAATAATATTTGTTTTCTCTGTTTTCTGCAAGGACGCTTCACTCCATAGCTCTGGGATAAGTTATTACACAAAACATTACTTGATTTACTGCTATKTTTTTCTCTGTTTTGCTGTTAGGAATAATATTACCTATTTTTTTCTGAAGTCTGCTAGCAGCAGAGTAGGAATAAAAAATTACCAGTATGAGAAATCAATATAGACTTTTCCTAGGCATGTTTTTTTACATATGCCATGCTACCAAAATATTTCTATTTCACTTCTTAATTTTGCTCAGAAAGTTGCAGATCATTAAAAGCATCTATAAGGTCTGTAGTACTTTCAAAGCTTGTCCTTGTTCCATCAAGGTTATACAAAGGCAACAGGAATAAGGAGCACTGGGGTCTTAGTGACCTGCAGGACCCAGGTGACAGTTTTAACCATGGCTGGGCAGCTTCCAAGTCAACTGCAGGACACCATCTAGAGAGGTGGGATCTAAAGGCAGGAGGAATGATCTTGGAAGAAGAACTGAGCATTTCATTTGGGAATGAGGCAGACCACTTGCTACCTCAAAACACTGTGCACTGTGTTGTAAACATTTTTGAATTCATAGAATCACAGAGTAATTTAGATTTTAATAACTGGAATAACTTATCTTGTGCAGTCAAGCTTTGAATACTTCCAAACCTGTAGATTCTACAAACACAGGCAACCCATTCCAGTGCTTAACTGTCTTTGTGGGAAAAGAAATTTCTGTACAGCTGGGCAAAATTTCCTGTTGCAACTTGTGACTGTTGCCCATTGTTCTGCTAGAAGACTGGAAGACAGAAGAGTTTCTTCATAGTGTTTATCCCTGGCCAAATATCTTTCAGTATCACCAGAATAKTAACAATTATCAGAAAGAAACTTGGTTCCATCCATCTGTGCCTTACTCCTTTGCTGGGAATGTCATCTTTCCAATTCCTGTTTCTACTAGGAGCTAACTCTACCATCTGATCTATAAAACATGAATAGGTGGRAAAGGCACTATAATGTAGCTTAAAAGACAAAGAAATCATTCAACAGAATATAAACATAMAATTTAAGGATTATTCCTGCAATAGTAACACCATCACTCTCCCTGTGAGCTTGCATGTTTTCTCTACATATACTTAGTACCAGGCAAYGCATTTGTCTCTGGAAAGCAGCAGCCAGGGCTGTGGGTGGGTGGACAAGGAAATGAGCAAAAATCCAGGCAAAACTTATCCCTGTTTTTTCTCTGTGGTTTACCAATGGAAATAATATTGCTTTATTTTATGTAATGAACAGTGATGTAGAAAAATTATACATAAGCTCACAACTGCTCCTCTTCTCTTAGCAACTCCTCTGTAGTAACATTTTCTGGTAATAAGATTACAGGATCCACATTACAATCTGAACACTTTCTGGAAATTGTTTCCATTTATTACATGCTTAAAAGATCCATAGTTGTTATTAATTTTCTAAGGCATCAAACTTAATGAGATATTTGAAAACAAATCTGTTACAGACTGTTTAGATGCCTTGATTCTATGTTTTAATGGTACTGAAAGGCATAAGTGAGGTGACACTTTACTTTCAAGTTCTCTCACATTTTCTTAATGACACAAAACAAAAAAATCCACAATTTCTTAATGCCTCAGGTCTACATCAGACACATAAAGAAATGTGGCTGCTATTTTTTTGATCAATGCCTTAGGAGCATACACCAAATTGATGTCATGTCACTTAAATCACTCCAGGAAGACTCTCTGATAGTCCTGTGACATATACACATTTGTCTTTCTGGCAGATGTTTGAGTGCAAACTAAAGGTAAAAGAAAGCCAAAAAATTCTGACCTACCACAAAAASGCTGTGGGAGAAAAGGTGAAGTCCAGGGGTGCACCATTAGCCTCGTTAAGTGAATGGAATGACCTAGACTCTCAAGTCCTGATTGTGCAGCTTAGATATGAGTCTTTATTTACATAAATAGTCAGGTTTCCACCAAAAGAAACTATGTATGTCATCAAAAGTATGTACAATTAGGTCTTCAGATTCACACTAAGGTGTCTATAAATTTCTCAGAGATAAGACTWGTTCAGATTCTGTTGTTCAGGGATTTTTCTGGCTGACAGATAAAAACATTGAAATATGCTCTTCTGTGAAAGTGTGAAGTGGTACCCTGTGAAGATTTCTGAGCAGTAAAAGCCAAAATAATGTTTAAATCGTGTGCTATTGATCTGACCATGTGAAAGCACTCTTAAATTACAAATGATGTTAATAAAGTCAGTCTAACACCCTAGAGCCTTCCTTTTAACACATGGTGATATAGCATTATGGTTATGAAATACTGTACATCCTGAGTCAGTAAATGTCAGTGAACTTTAAAAAGAGAAAGAAAGATATGTTGCTTACAGACAAGTATGATTCATTTCTGCACAACAGAGAAAGATATACACAAAAAACCACATGGTTTTATCATCGTTGTATTAGATTTTGAGAGCAGTCAAGCTTACTCAAGTATGCTAAGCTACATTTGGAAAGACATAATAGTCCTGGTTTTTTTTACAATCTCCCGAGAGAGATTGTAAAATCTCTGGATCATCAATTTGTGCTGTGTCATTTGCTGGCACTGGTGTGTGGGTTGGTTAGATCCCAGCTAAGTACAAAGACATTTCACCTGCCTGTACTGAGGAAAATATGTGTATGTGAGATGAAAAAGAAGCGAGGCCAGCAAGTCAAGGGAGGACTCTTCTACTCCAATCTAGTGAGACCCCACATGGAGTTCTGCATCCAGCCTGGGGTCCTCAGCAGAGGAAGAACATGGACCTGTTAGAATGGGTCCAGAGAAGGACCATGAAGATGATCAGAGGGCTGGAGCTCCTCTCCTAATGAGTAAATACTGAGAGTTGGGGTTGGAGAGGCCTGGAGAGGACTCTGGGCAAACCTTATAGGTGCCTTTTGGTACTTTGGGAGGGCCTGTAAGAAAGAAAGGGACAGACTTCACACAGGCAGAAGGTGATAAAACAAGAGGGAATGGTGTTAAATTAAGAGGGTCAATGTAGGCTAGATATAACAACATGGGTCGTGAAACCCTGGAACTAGTTACTCAGAGAGGTGGTGGCTGCCACACCCCTGGAAACACTGAAGGTCAGATTGGATGGGGCTCTGAGCAACCAGATCTAGTTGAAGATGTCCCTGCTCATTGCAGAGGGGTTGGACTAAATGACATTTAAAGGTCCCTTCCAAAYCAAACTATCTTGTGATTCTATAAAGGTTAGCCTATTTCACATGTAMCATCACCAAGAAGAAAGTAGCAATACTTTATCTCTTTTCACTCATTATTATAAATAAACTGGATCTCCATCTAGATTTACCACATAGGTAGATATTTAGGATTTGTGTAACAATATTTAGTGTTTATAAAATATTTAAGCATCATTGTAGAATAAAATTTGCATTATTTCAATTTTTCATGGCAACATGATTTGTAAGGCAGCCAACATATGCTAATTAGAGAATTTTCCTAATTAATTTCTGAAAGTGTGCTGCCCTAACATGACTTAAAATGTACAGCTTAATGTATTAAATGTATTAGTATTGCTTATACTTCCCATTGTAAATCAGGGAGTAATATGCTATTAACAGCAAGTGTTTACAACAATCTTTAGATGCACATATCTAATTAAAGTGAACATCCAACATGTTGGGCAAGGATGAGTCATACCTCACAACAGCTCTACAGGGAAGAGATCTGAATTTTGTATTCTTTTAAAGCAATAGCCAAAAAAATTAAATTACTTTCTTTTGTGTGAAATGTATTTTCTGCTGCTTATTGAATGCCTAAAGGCTTAATGAACATGAAAGTTTGAAGCTTGGGATACATACTGCGTGGGGCAAGGGTGGCAGCTGTAATGGAGGGCTAGAAGGAGCTATTTGAAAACCCAACCTTTTTGTTGCTAAGCCCAAAATCTACTCTAAGTGCATTTTTATCACTCAGGAGCAAGGTACCAGCATTATGCCACCCTAGTTACCATGGTTTCCACTCAGCCACAGCGCCCTCTTGGAAAAGAAACAACTTTAGTTTTATATTCATTTCATATAAGTCCTAGGTATTTTAAAACCAAAATTACAACTTAAATTATCTTAAAACCAGAATTACAATGTGACCTATCTATGGACAGATCAACATGATTTTGTGTTTGAACACAATATACTTTCCCAGACCCAAAGCGTCTCCTCTCACTACAGCAAGGTTTGAAAACACCCACACTCACAGAGACACCTTTCTTCAAAGAGTGCCAAACGTTCTGAACATCACAGGTTTTGATGAACCCTGACAGCCAATGTGCTTCCCAATCCATCTGGCACCACCATGTCACTAGTGGGCAATGATGGACCTGAGAGCGGGAGGAGGCTGCTGGGRACCTCTGGCAGCACCAGTGCTGCTGCTGCTCCTGCCCCCAGCCAGGAGGGAATGCTCTGCTGCTCTGATGATCTGCAGTGTGAGAGCAGAGCCCTCTCAAAGGGAGTAGTTGCTTGTTGTCTCATAAAAGAATGAAGGTGTTTTGAACACAGTATTTGCTGTAAAGGTGTCAGGCTAGATCAACAGCTTCTGATCTCTGCACTTTTCAACAGCTCCAGAAAGTGCAACGTGCACTGACCTGCTCTCTAGCAAGGTGCCTTGCTGTCTCTAGGTCTATTTAAATCACACAACTTTAATTGTGATACTTCCCTAGGAGGATCTACAGTAATTTAGTTTGGGTGATACAGCATACATGCAAAAAGCAAATTATGAAAGCTATTAGAACAATAGCTTATGTTGTCATTTTGTTCTGTTTTCACCTTTTCTATGCAGCTGTGGTATTCTGAGATATGATGAACAAAGTAGCAGAAGCTGGTCTTTAAGTAGCAAACTGCATGCCAGTGACATCTGAAGTATGCTAAAACAGATGGGATAATCTCATTTTTAAATGTGGCTGTAGAAATAACCAAGAATGAAATAATTATTCATACAAAAACTAATTTCAGTAGGCTTCAGAGTCAGATCAAAATCACTGAAGAAACCTCTTTATGACTTTCTGACCCATCACCATTTTGACTCCTACAGATCCTAAAATATTTGCATCATGAGGATCCACTTGTTACTAGAAAACTGCAAGGAAAGGCACTCCCTACCCCAACTGTCCTTCATTCTCCTGCTTCTGTAGCTGATTAGAGCTGTGGTAAAGCTGTAGTAAATAACCATTGGAAAATGTTGACAAGTTAATTGGGCTCATAACTGCAAAGGCAATGAGACATTTCTGCAACTGTTTAGATCAGCTTTGTCAGATGTAAGTCAGTTACAAAGGCGACACATTTAATTGTAAAAAGAACACATGGAGAATAAATCAACTTTCAGGCTTGAATTACAGTGCAGGAGGGATAATTACCYGAGCAGAACATGTACTTAGAAACAAAAACCTTTTGTAGAACACAAACACCTGGAAGAGAATTACACTAAAAATTAATGTTGAGTATCAGAGGAAAAAAAAAAAGAAAAGGAATAGGAATATTGGATAAAAACATTTTACTATTTTTAACTATGTAAATTTTCAGTGGGRGAGAAGGGCAGCTTTGACCAGACTTCCAGAACTTATTGTGGTGATGCTAGTKGTTCACTAGGCACCCATTCTCTCCTCCAAGTCAATGCACAGTTGTGGAGATGCTTGTATCTTTTTTGCTCCACAGTCCCCATATGCCTGGTAGGTGGATTTCATGCATGTGCAGTCTGGAAGGCTTGCTCCAATTAGAAATGTATATAAATCAGAACCACTTTTAATGGTTAAAAGTATACAAAAAGCCTGTGATGAGCTTTGAGATCTGGGTCGATAGAATTGAGTTCTTTTAAGTAACTGCCCTGTACCAAATTTTGCCAATTTTGTGTTCAGCTAATTACAAACTGGCAATTTATTCTTCTTGCTACATATATTATCAGATATTAAAAACCTGAAMCTGGTTTAAAACCTAGCAATAGTATATACTGTGCTAATTAAAATGTATGACATTTCTATCTAGGTAAAATAAACTCAGGCAGGTGATGTGATGAATTACTGAGTTTTTCAAAATTTTATCTGTTACAAAAGTTTTTTGTCTTTGTTCAGCATACCACTGAGTGTTCCCATAAATTGAGAGCATTTTGGAACAAAGGATATACATTTGAAAATAAGTAACATCTTCACTTTGGAGTCACTAAATCTGTATGAGTTTGTTGGAATGCAAAGTAAGGCTAAAAAACCATCTAAGTAATTTCTCATTACAACAAATGGCTACAAAGAGGTAAGAATTACAATATTGTTCAGTTCCAAGCATGGTAAAGTCTTTTGTCCCAGTTGTCAAGAATTGTATTACTGCCCTCAAGCATCAAAGAATTTTAAAAGAAGTATGGGGATCCTAGGGTTTATTTGGTTTACAATTACTGCTGCAGGTTTATATTTTCTCTACAATCATAAGGCTTAGAATCTTCCATTTAAAAAAGGATGGAAATAACAGGACTGAAGGATTTAAAACTTCCTAAGTAAAAAAACCCATTATACAGTTTTGATCTCTGAGAAAAAAAAATCTGTGTTAATGTAAAATCTAGGATATCATAATCAAATATTGAGGAYTGATTTGGAGGAATAGTTTTTAGCATATAGTTAGGCATTTTCTTCCACATTTGTTTCCTATTATTTTCTGAGGAGGAAAAGAGACAGCAGCTCATATATTTTGCCTAAAGATGGAATTATCCAGATACCCAGAAATTACACTGCTGATCCAGAACACAGTGTATTACTGTTGATAATTACAATTTTTCTACTCAAGAAGAGATTGTTTTTAGAGATGTATGAAATAGTCCCATACATCATCTATATACAACTTTGGACTGCACTAAATTAATGTATTATATAAATCTGCAGTGTTGATGTTGTTGTTTGTAAGGAAAAGCWCTCAGTAGGTTACTAAAGGAGCTTTTGTTTAAACTAGCTGATCTTTATTTATTCTGAATTATTCCAGAGGAAATTGTGGTTTTCAATCATTCATGGTTATTCTGAGTTCTTATTTTGTTTTTATTTCATAATTTATATAATCTGAGACATGACCACTGTGATACTCTAATGTGATCTAAAATAAAGTGATGTAATGTTTCCTTAATTTCCCATTTCTTTTGAAATACAGAAGAAGCTTAGGGGAAAAGAAACCCACTATTGATCAAGTAATTTCCAGTGAGAAACAATCCTGCATAATCCTTAGAAAATTGCCATAGTGAGTTACTACCTTCATTGTTTCAAGGCTGAGATCTACTTCCAGACTGTTTGTGGTAAACTGTCACCAATTTGTTGCCTCTTCTTTAACCAGTGTTTATGGTATGGAAAACTGTATTCCCCATGAAGATACTTACAATCTGTGGTTCATTAATACAATAATGTAATTTCTGTACTACCTATACAAGGAAATGCACACAGTGTTAATCTAGCAACTGTTGAAGAAGGACAGGAAATATCTTTAGAACTACAGTGGTAGTGGAGGAAAATGACAAGTCTACTCAAAATATCAATTATTCCAATAGAGATGTTCACAGCAGCTCTAGCCCTGTTGAATGAATCCTGCCCTGTTCATTCCGTTGAGGAAAAACACCCTGGGGGCTGTAGAAGTCTTTGTTTTCACACCCTGCAGACTSTTCTGAGACCTGCTGTATCTTTAAAGTACATTGATGTTATCATGTCAAGCTGTGACTGAAACATTTTCTATTAAAGCTGGAGCTAACACTGTGATACAACAGATCTTTTCCATTTCTAGTCTCTCTGTGTGTCCCTGTAGGCTGGAACTTTGCAACAAGGGCACTAAAATGGCAAACAGGCTTTGAGAAATGTGTAGCTACAGTGCATTACAAGTCCTGCAAACCAGTCCTTCTTTTAATGGGTAATTAAATTGTGGAAGTCATTGCCATGAGATGTTACAAAAGCGTAACGTGAGAGGTCAAAAGCGGAAGTAGATTTAAAATAAAGTAGAAAAACGTCCCAAAAAATCAACACTGAAATAGAAGTTCATGTGTTAATAAACACAGCAGTTGGGATGTAACTCCTAGGAAGAACAAGTGGTTTAGGAAGTTCATAAATCACCCACTGCTGGAAAGCAGATGTTATCATTTGGTACATGTTTCTTAGTTCTTGCTCCTGTAAAGATCTACTGACTTTCATTGGTCAAGGTGTCAAGCACCTTTTAAGCAGCGTTTCAGCACTTGCAAGGACCAGCAGTGTGGTACAGAACCATCCAAACAGGCCCAGAAGAAATGGACATCAGGGCAGCAAGGAAGCAAGCACAAGTCTGTATTGCCCTTTGATTTTTCCTTCCATCTATCAGGCATTTCTCAGTGCACCACAGGAAAGCATCTCAGAATGCATATATCTGGAAGCACAGCATTTTCAACCTGTGCAGAAATGTTACAAGCCTAATATTTCAATGGCCTCTCTGCAAGGAGACTGTAATTCAGATTGAAGCAGAAATAACTGGTTGCATGGATACAGCTACTGAGCTGTGTCAGTCACCACAGAAATGGCAGAAGCTGTCCTTTCCTTCTGAGTTCACTTGCCTCTGGAGCTCAGTTGTGGAATGGCCTTTGTGGGCAGTCCTAATCTACTTCTGCCCAAAGTCAGCTGGCACAGTTTAACCTACTGTTTAATGTATTTTGATCTAATCTTGGCTGACCTTTTGCTGAAGAAAAGAATAAACTCTTGTATGAGCCTTTCTGCCAGCTCTACTGTGATGGCAGTGCCCTCCAGCAGAAAAACAATCGTGTCTAAAACTACCACCGATGCTTTCACAAAAGTTATGTTAAATAATCCACAGCTCAGGAAGAGCTCACAGGCAAGGTGTAGTGGACAAGAATGTGGATTTTTTTTTTCCTTTCAATCTCTTAATTAGAAATGCAGCTATGTCCCACACAGAAAGTAGGATGCTTAAACTGTGGAATTCAGGATTCAGGTTTTCATTTTTTGGTTATGCACAAGAAAGACTGCAGGCTGTGTTTCAGTCTTGTGATTAAGTTGGCAGAGCTAGAAATCACATATATCATCTCTGTACTGAAAGATCATCCCACCAAGACTTCTGCTAAAAAACTATTCGAGAACCTGATTCTTCTGATTATTAGAAATGTTCTAAATTTATTCATAGCTCTTCTCCCTCTTTGGTGATTGCCATCTCACTGCCTGTGTACTTACAGTCATCAATCATAATAGTATAAAGGACTTTATGTAGAGCAATCCAGAGAAATATGCTTCAGTAGACATGATCTGAAATTGAAAAAAGGATGGCTTTATCAAGTTTTTTAGTTAAAACACAATTTTGCTGTAATCATCGCCTCCCTGCATAAAAAAAAAATAAGATCTGGTGTCAGCTGGTCTATTTGAAGACAAAAATGGGGAGGGTATGCTGATCATTAGTAAAAGGTTCATTCTTCAAACTTGTTTACTTTTAATAACACAGATTTGCTTTAAAAGGACACAGGGCTTTCACATTACCAATCCTTTCCTCTCCAGTAATCAGCATTCATAAGAATAGAACAGTGTGAAAATATTAATTTTTAAATAGGTATTTTATGTATTTGGATATTTTACAACATGCCTTAAAATACCCAAAAGATAGCACCTTATTTTACTTGCTATAAAATGGGATTTAAAATGTCTGGATTTTTAAAATACAAAACTAAAACTGCAAAGAACCTTATAAAAGAATAGTCTGCTGTCTGTGCAATTGCCTTTACAGGTGCTATTTTATATGAATAGTGAATTGATAAGAGCTAATACGCCAAGAAAAATGTAATATGCGAAATGTCTCATTTCTAGAAAGCAATTACTCTAAGGAAAATAGATTTTTAAAAAAATTCTTTCCTCAGCTTTTACCTCTTTGTTTGAGCTTTACAGCAAGGCCTTCAAKTCAAAGAGCACATCATATGAGGGATATCTCCACACATACGCATACAAACAGCTCAATATCATAAAGTCTCCAATAAAAATCTCCCCTAGTTGTTCACTTTTGGCACTTCTGCATCTAAAAAYTGGAAATGAAATTAAGAAAGAAAACCCAGAATATATGAAGACTGCAAYGATGCTTAAGGAACACCCCTTCCTCTCCTCTCTCCATACTCAGCATGGAGATTAAAAGCCCCAAAATAAGCAGCTGACTTCTCAATCTTAGGTCTCAGGTACTGATCCAAAGGCAACTCTAATTTGCTCTCTCTACTGTCTTCCTAGCTAGGACCTACTGTTTTTTCACCTCATCTACCTTATAACAAAGATATGTTTGAGCTTATTCAAATAAGAATTCCTCTTCACTCCAGGTAGAGCTGTTCCTTTGGAAGACTTATAGCACTGGGATCAATAGACATGTTCATGCATTATACAAAAGATGGTAAAAGTTCACAGGACCTAAAAAGAAATTGGTCTCAATATCTGGAATAGGACATGAAAAAGGTAGGGAAGATACATAGAAGAAAACTGAAATTATTAAAGGGAGAGGCTGTCTTAGGAGATCAGACTCAAAATTTTTCAACTGGGAGAAGGCAGTGGTGAAACTTCTTCAAGCTTTATGAAATCATGAAGGTAGCTAAAAGGATGAATATTTTTCATCAAATTTCCGAGTTAGGCTCATTCAGTGGAATTAAATTAAAAAACGGCTAAAATGAAAACATTACTTTACAGTGGCTAGTGTATTTCTGGACTTGCTGCCAAAAGATGTTGTGGAAGCAGATCCCAGCAATAAGTTCAGACAGGAATTGGATAAGTTAATGTACAAGTCCAAAAAAGGACAGTGAAAGGACTAGGCAAGGATTTACCTTTGTAAGAGCCACAGAAGCTAGGGGAGTACAAAGAAAAGAGTTTGAAGACAGTGGCAAACTTGTGTGCACTCTGTATATAGTTTCTCCTACTGCTGCTGTTTCTATTTACTTTTCTGTTTAGAAAACCAGAATTTTGTATAAGCAAAACCTTGAAGACCCCCGAGGGAGGGAGGGGGCTATAGGTAATGAAAACAAGGACAAAAATAGACAACAACAAACAACAAATGATTTTCTAGAAAAGTTACAGCACTGAAAATACAGAGCTAGGAACTGGAGGAGGGCATGAAGCAGAGAAACCCAGACATCACTCGTCACTTCTTGAAGGTTAACCAAGGAGCAGGTGGATGCTGCCCAGTGCTGCTCTGCCTGGAGAAGTGGGAGAATGATGACAYGAATACACACTGGTTCCACTGTCACCAGGATCCCTCCATCCAGCTTCCTTCTTCTGGTGACACAAACAACCAACAGGACCTGGAAGCTGTTGATGAGGAGATTCTGCAACTTGAAAGGGTCTTGGTTAGGGAGTGTATAAATAAAAAGTGCAGAGGTAAAAGCACAGCAGGAACTTCAATGAGCATATCTGGAGGAGAGAYAGCATTTGATGTACACTCAAAATACCTGATGTGTGCTAGGGTCTCTTGCCACTCTCTGAGAAAAAAAGATCCACAGTCCAACTCAGTAGGGCATTTTCTCCACTCATGGATGTTCTTAGGACATTTTTTTCCTCTCTGAGGGGTATGAATTGTAAAGGCCTCCACAGGTGAAAGTCACTCTTGAGTTAGTAGTGCTGTTCAAAAAATGGTATGGCATATTTAGGACAAAGGGGAATAACAGAGAATTTGAAAACTTAGATGATCCCAGGTGCAATTAAAATAGGATAGCAACTGTTTTAAAGAGAGAACTAAAAATTATATGCAACAAATCAGTAAAATTCCTGTATTTTCATTAAACTGACTGAACAGAAAATTTTGTTTTAAAGTACTATTTCATGTTCATTCTTTGCTGAAGTTACTTACCAGTTCAAAGGGGATTCCATGTATTTTCCAGTGGTAAATGAGAAAAATATCTTATTTAATGTAATGATCTCTTTCAATGATAAATGAGTTTTTCACCATTATTTTTATTTAACTGGAGGATCTGTGAAGGATTTGTCATTGGCTTTCAGTTCAGAAACCTCTTTTATTATAGAGATAACTTCGTAAGATTAGGTTCATGGGACATTGATTTTGGTTCTGAATAAAAAGAAAAGAAAATGTTTCTAATAAACATCATCTATGCTGTCCATCTTCACTTCCAGCATCTTCTGAAAGTCAAATTTGCTGATGAATGAATGGCAACAATTCTAACATGCACAGAATTAGATTAACAAATCTGTGTCATCACAAGAGAAAGGTGCTTGTGGCAGAAGTCCTATTTTGTTACTCTTTTCTTAGAGTGTAGTTGAATAAAACACTGGACATGCTCAGACACTACACTGTAAATACTCTCCTTCATATAGACATGGGAAAATCATTCCAGCCAGTTTCACTAGACTGTCTGTAATGTAAGGATCCCAAAGTATTGGCTGAAACTAACATTGCTAATTTTAATTCCTATGTTATCAGTAAAAAAAACCTGTTTTGAAACAGAGATACCAATATGTATCATAGAGATCCTACTGAAAATTACATCAAGTAACTGAAGTAGATATAAATCTAGGCTGAAAGCGACACAATAGCAAATTTCCAAACCCAGGCACAGATGCAACTGGAATGGGGAAAAGACTGCACTTCTTTTATTACACCCTAATCATGGAAGCATGGGAAACACTGAACAGGGAGGAGGGGAAGGCAGAGAGAGGGGAAAGAAGTTTATAGTTTCTCTCYAGGAAATACAGGAAATATTATTTGCCCCTAGTTCCTGCATGACAGAACAAAAGGAAACAAAAAGAGTTTATCAGTTCAGTAATACTGGATGTAGCCTCCCTGTCCAGCATACTAATTGCAAGAAGTTTGCTGGTTCTATTTTGGGAGAGTTCAAATGAAGAGAAGTGTTGTGAGTCTCATTCCTTCCTTAAAACTAGGATATGGGATGAATTCCTTTCTTAAAACTAGGATATGGGATGAATATACACGGTTCTCAGAACTGAGCAAAAAAAATAAGAGCAAAATATCACATTGGAGACTATTCTGTGCTGTGTCCTCTAATTCCCCAAGCTCCTTAAATTATTATAATTACTAAAGGATTTGAGTTACCTAAGTTACAGCCTAAACATTACAGGGTCTTGTAGATTGGAAATTGAAAGCTGAATTTTCTCAAAACATTCTTTTTGTGCTCATGTGGATGGTGCACAGATGCAATAGAGCTTTGGTTTATCTTGCTTCAAAGGCAAACAGTAGCAGCTGAAGCAGCAAATGGCCTTTGAGAGGCAGGTGAATTTGTGAGGTTTGTTGACCATCTTTTCATCCTTGTTATAAGAAATAAAAGAGGAATTACTTCAATAGCACTCAGATGGTCAAAAGAGGACAAGAGACCCTGAATGTATGGCAATACCTGAAATTGTATACTAAACTATCTCATATTTGCTTGGCAATGAGAACAAAATTTGTCGGCATGCTTTCTCTTTCTCTCTTCCTGTCAGAGTGAAAACAGGATAGAAAACAAAGTAACAAAGCTGTGAGGAAATGMTTAGTTGATATGTGCTCCATTGCAAACACAGCTCTAGAGGATTTAATTTTTCTAGACAAAAGGTGTGAAAGCATTTWCGTGCTATATTTCAAACTCAGCTCCAATTCGCCAGCCTTCTGCACCAATGCTCAGGTCAATGTCATAAATTTCCATTTCAAAATAGCAGCCTGTTTTTCCACTATAATCCTTACTCACCCAGTCTTTCTTCCCTTGCTCCAGTTACTGTGGTAAGCAGAACAAAATACTTGTGTAACTTCAAGCACATGAATAATCCACCAAGGTCAGACCTCAGTACTCTCTCCCACTTGTTACACTATACTGTGTTTTTTCATGTCTTCAAATTCATTCCATTACAAAGAAAAAAGCAGGCAAAAAGGATGATAAGGGTTTTTTTTATGTTGCATATAGCAGAAACTACATTTTGAAATCTCTTCTCTCCTGGGCACAGAGTTCAGAGGCAGTTTTGAAACCCAAGACTCTCTTGGGATTGTGTACAACTCTCTGCTTAATCAAATAAATGCAAATAGAAATTCGCTTAACATCTGACTTTTGTCCTGTTCATCTGCATGTTTTCTTGTTACTACTGGAAATACCCCCAAACTTAACTTCATTGTTTTATCATCCATGTTGAATGCTTTGAAAAAGTAGACTTCATTTTGAGGAAATCTTCCCTGTTGCCCCTGCCCCAACATTACTCTTGGCCTGTTCTGTAAGAAAACAAAATGAATCTGTGAGGCTGAACTGGAGTAGATGCTCAAGAGSAGTAACATCCTGATTTCCCTTCACATAATACTAGTGGTTTCACAAAAAGGTCTGGTTATTTGCTCCAAGTTTTTACCTACAATATCGAAAAGTATAATCTGAAAGAGTCTAAATAATGTCAAAATGCTTGTGCAGGTTTCTTTCAACTGAGAACTGTTACAAGAATTCTGGCAGTTGCGCACAAAGTGAATTAACATAAACATTGTGTTACTTTTGTTGTAATAATAATAACAATTTAATGTATCAGTGCAGTGATGGAGTAGTGAGTCATTGCTTTAGGAAAATGACCAAGGAGTCTGGAAAAGGCTAACAAACATTGTASTCAATGAAGATTGCCTGCCTTTAGTATACATCAGGAATTAATGAGACCTGTCTCCACTATTAGAATAGTAGACAGAGACACTCCACCTGCAAGGCCTTGTTTGCACTGAGGCATCAGTTAGATCAATTCAACCTTACTAGACAGCTCAGTCTGGAGCAGTAAAGCACAACATCAGCCTTCAGCAAGTTGTTGTCCAAGCCCCTCCCTGGTAAATGATACAGGAAAGGCCAGTGCTTCATTGCTGCTACTGCAAGAAATGGGAGAGTTATGGCAGAGAAAAAAAGAAAAAGAAAATGAAAAGCATAGTTCATGGCTGCTAATTAAGTTCAGTCTCCTTGTGGAACCTTCTTCTGGGGTGAGGTAATTCAGAGGATCCTCAYTTGTACAATAGAATTTTCTCCTAAATCCTTCCCATGCAAGACCTGTTTTTCCCTGCTTCTTTGGGTCTGAATGACTAAGCTTTTCTACAGTCTTTTTTCAATAAAACCTTTTTGCTTCCGCCCCAGGAACAGTTAGAATAACTAGCCCTTTGTATTTTAAGTTATTCATTAAAGTTAAATGGCTTTATCTTCAAGCTTGTCCTAGGGCAACTATTATAAGGTTAACCTTTTTATAGCAGTGAATTCAGATAAGTTTCTCAATTTTCTCTAAATCTGGTCAGACACAGGTATGTATGACTATGCCCCTGTTATGGTTCACAGTTGTTGCCTCAATACCTATTTTGATTTCCCAAAGCAGCACTAGGCATCAAGGGGAAAAAGGTCACAAGCCATGAAAGGCAGTTTCAGAAATACATGAGTGAATCTCATCACTTCTTTTTTTTTTTTTTTTGGTAAGACAGTGTTCCTCAAAACAGCGTCGAGATACAACTGGATTATTGTACTTAATACAGGGGTAACAAAAACCCACCAAAACCACACAGACCAAACCCCAAACCCAGTAAGTTCCCTATAGAGCAATCTTGCTCAGCAGAGTCTTCACCCCAGCCACATATTCCCAAYGGATCACCATCCCCAGATCTCTCCCAGACCTGGAGTGCTCCTTGGCAGCCTCACCTAGAAAGCAGAGTCTTTTCTTCTTTAGATCCGCTTTTCAAATTAAGCTCTTCGAATGCTTTCCTAAAGCTCCTTTCCAAAACAAAGAATGTGTGAAGCTCATATCTAAAACCAAGGGACATTTACAGAAATCCACTGGGTACAATCAKGCAAATTAAGACTTAAGCAACTTCTCATATCCATTGCTATATGTAGTTCTCTGCTTTGGCAGTACAAACCAAACCTTGTTAGGTTTAATTACTCAAACCACTACAGAATCATTTAAAAACGTTGTTGTCTCTTCCACAAGATGGAGTGCAGTGATAATATCTGAGGATTTTCAAATTGAATCAATATATCGTGTCTCCCCTATGCTAGAAAAACCCTTTAAAAACCTCATCCAACCTCAGCAAGACAAATCAGAARCCCCTGTGGGGCAGGTTGGTTGTGGCTATTTCAGACGAGAGGAGTTCAGAGTGCATCCAAGAAACAAAGCCCACAGGTTCCTTCAGGTCTTTTCTTTTGCATTCAAAATGAGCAGCAGAACTTAACAGTGATGAGAACTGAACTTGACTCTGATGGGAAACTGCAACCAAAAAATRGTGCTCACAACCATTTGTAAAAGAAAATTTAAGAATAAAAAAATAATTTTACTCAGTCAAGAATTTTGTAAAGAAGAGAAAGAATTGCTTTTTCTCTGCCTTGCAGTTTCCAGCCATAGCCTTGTGGGTGCAGGGCTGCTGAACTCAATCAAGAGCTGAACTCCTCAAAAATCAAAGCAGTATCAGTGCTTTGATTAGATGTAGCTGCCAGCATTCTGCTGACATCCCATCAGCTGTGTGCTTAAGAGATCCATTTGGAAGAAGGAGAAGCTTCCTTATTCTCTTCTTTAATGGTCTGAGTCTGCTTTGTGCAGTTGCAATCTGATGTAGAGATAAAGGTGTTTCCTGGTAATCAGGTAAATGCATTTGAATAGGAATAGGGATTGTGAAAGATTCTTCCTTCAGACACCAGACTTTGTAAGAAAAGATAGCTTTCTTATCAGTTTGCATCCTGCTATAGCCATTTAATATGATATAGTGAGTCTTGGCACTAATTCATACTAATATATTAAAACAATTACTTAAAACTACATTAGCTACCCTGAGCCATGTAGACTTTGGCTTGAAATGACCATCTATGGCCCTGCCCTTCTCAGAATCAGGAGTCCCCCTATCCCAGTTTGGAAGTGATATGGCTACCAATGCCACATACTATGCAACCTTAGCATTGCAACTACATCTTATTTGGAAGATCCTCCTTACCAAGTTAGCTGTGTGGACAATGAGGAGACACAACGCCTTGTGTTGGTCCTTAAAAATCAGCTGGAACAACTCTGTCTAGTAAAGCCATGCTTAGAAATAAATTAATTTTCCCTTTATGTACACCAGGACTGCAGTACCACTAAGTGCATACCATATTTATGTCCCTGCCCGGCAGGAGGCTTGGCGCTCCTCTGCATTTGTTAATCCTGCTCCTCAGCATCTTTTACCTGGATTTTTAAGGAGACGCCTTCAACTTTACAGGAACAGCCTGCTCGGCGCTGGGCGATGAGAAATGACACACGGGGGGGGTTGCGGATCTGCTGAGCCCAGCTCACGGCAGCGGGGCACGGGGGCGGCGCGGCCGCTCCGCCGGGAAGCGCCCACGGCCCCCGGGGGCGGCGGGAGCCGCTCGGCCGGAGCGTGCGCGCGCCCCCGGGAGGCGGAGCCGCGGCGCGGGCGGGGCTCGGCGGCTCTGCGGCGGCGGCGGGCGGGACGGGGCGCGCTGCCGGCGGGCGGGCAGGGACGGACGGAGGGAAGCGGGGGAGGCGCTGGCTCGCCCGCCTGCTCCTCGGTCCGCCGGTTCCGCGGCGCTGCCCGGGCAGCAGAGCCGCCGCCGAAACGAATGGGGAGGCGGCGCTGAGCGGGCTGCCCTCCGCGGGAGTCGGCAGCCGAGGGCAGCGGCGCGGCGGGCGAGCAATGCCCCTCGCTTCTCTGCTTGCGCTGCCCTTCCTCCTTCTCCTCTCGCTCCCGGCTCTGAAGCTTTTGTTTTCTCCGGCCGCTGTGATGGCAGGAAACTTCCCGGAGGGATGGGCTCAGGCCGGGCTTGTGCTGCGCCGGGCTCCGCAGGGCTCCGGCCACACCGTGAGGTGAGGCGAGGCGAGCGGCGGCGTCGCGCAGCGGCCGCGGCAGTTCCGCGGGACCGGCTGCTGCTCCGCCCGGCCGAGGGCGGCGGGACGGGCGGCGGGAGCGCGGAGAGAGTTGCGCTGGGAACCGCGGGGAGCGCCCGCGGCTGTGCCGCTTCCCCCGGCCGCGGTCCCACCACCGGGACGGCGTCCGAACCCCGGAGATCCGTGCCCGTGGGCCAGGACTGCTCGGGGGTCGGCGCCCCGAGGAGGCTGCGTGGGCACCGGGCGTCTCTTCTGCCGGCGGGGCCGCCGGAGCCGTCGGCGGGCAGCGGGGGCAGGAGCGCTGCCGGAGCCGGGTGGGCGCGCTCGGCCGCGTCCGGGGCCCGTGGAGCCGCCTGTGGGGGGCTGCCTCCTCCCCCGGCGGCGGGCGGGGGCCGCGCTTCCGGCCGGGGCTCCGTCCCGGGAGGTGGCCSGGCTCCCAGCGCTCCCGGGACCGGCTCTCCGGGACACTGCCCAGAGGCACGGGCAACTGGCTGCTTGCTGTCACCTGCTCATCGGGCTGCTSCTTCTGCTCAACTCTTGAGCCCGCCGCTGTCGGTGCGGTGTGTGTGCGTGTCGCTCCTGCAAAAAAGAAATAGAAACGCCTCGCTTGGTTTTGATTGTTTTTCATCTACTTAAAAGCGTATGTAGTTTTTGTTTGGGTGTGCAACATGGTATTCCAAGCTTGTTTTGTAAAAGTCAAATGATACAGTACAGCCTAGTATAGATATATATATATATAGATATGTATAGATACAGATATATACATATATATGTATACAACAAAACGTACAAGAAACTTTTTCTTGTAAATTAACAAAAACACTTTTCGAAGGAAACAGTTGATTTACAGAAAGATACAGATAACACAGGAATTTTCAATGGGCAGAGCTAGGCATGGCGGGAAAGTTAGATCCATGCCCAAGAAGCTTGTTAAACAAAATTGTTTGTCTTTACTGAAATGGATAATGAATGCTTAAGCAGTGGCAAATGGGTTTTACATAATGCATTTTCTGTGGGACATATTGCACATTGTAACACTTTAGAGCAAAGGCGTCAGAGRCATCAGATTATGGAAAGGGCAGTTTTAAATAGACCATTTCAAGTTAACTGAAAATGTAAAGAAATGTYAAAGAGATTTGTTTCAAGATTGGTRACATAGAATACCTGTGTATTGTCAGGTGTCAAAAATGGGGGGTTTTGTTATCTGTTATGAAAATGTATTTACCAATGTTGCTGTAGCTCCAGCATAACAGTATAGACCCACTAGTAATTACATTCTTAGTCTACAGAAGCAAATTTGGTAATGACTAATAATTAGAAGTAWCTTCTAAATAATTTCCCTTTGAAATATCTACTGACAAATGATCAGCACTCTAAAGTAYATTCTCTTAGCTGTTCTACCTTACTCCTTTATTAGAAAGCAGCCTTACTGTAAGAACATATTCTAAATGTATAAAACTTTTTTTTAAAAGKGAGAAAATAAATGAGACTCTGGAACTTACTAGTTCACATGCAGTGTCTGCCTACTCAGAGGAAACAGGAAGAAGGCAAGATGAGCTCTCCAAGTTTCTAATTTTCTTCTTGTGCGCTACAATGCGTAGGTGACTTTTGTCAGGTGCTGCTGATCAGGCATTGCTTGTGTGCTTCATCATTGCATCTGCCACTTTTAAAATATTCCACTAGGAAGAGTAGCAGATARAGCTTGGAGAGGCTTGTGATTGCTYCTCTGCAGTTAATGAAATGCACCCAAGACCATTTTCTGGTTCTGAAGCTAAGTGCTGTGGGTTAGCCCTTGTCAATGCTGTTTAACTCTCTTGCCTTCCAGAACAGGAAATTTGCATGAGAGACCTGTAGCTGCCCTGTGTTAGAAGGATGCTGTGCTGGTGTGTGGCAGCTCAGCAGTGAATTCCATTTTCAGGGAGTGGTTCCTGGCATTGCTTGGTTTACTGGTGTGGCCATAGTCTATCTGTAATGTTGTCTATCTAGCCTTCCTTAACTCTGTACTCAGTGGTAGAGATTTAATTTCCCTGCATTGAGGATCTCTGGCACTATAAAATGCTGCTTTTCATAGTCAGCTGCTTGGAAGTGCCAGGACTGCTTTCTTCCTTTTTTCTCTGCTTGTGCATGTGGTTGAAGACGGAGTAGGTGGAGGCTTGGTGGTTTTCCCACTTGTCCACAAGAGGCTTGACTTGTCTGGGAATGTACTCCTAGGGCAATGCATGTCCCTAAGCAGTCCTGATGGCTAGATGTGAAGGTCCTTGGCCTGCAGTCACGTGGAACTTCCATAATTATTTTGCTACAAGTAGCAAGTTGGGCAGAGCAAGTTGAGCTTGTTCTTTTTTTTTTTTTTATAATACTTCAAAGGATGTCAGACTTAGTTGTTAAAAATGAAGTGAGGCAAGAGGAATTGTATCTATCATCTAAGAAATCCTACTTGTAGTATCCAGAATTCAGGTCAAAAATTGTCAGATCATGCTGCCTCTCATAGACATATAAAATACTTTAATAGAATGGTGTACTTTTTATCTCTGTAATGTGTTGTCAATCTTTATTTTGCTAACCTAGATAGTAGTACATTTTGAACTTGAGTAGTGAAATTGTTTAACCATCTCATTTCCAGCTGAGGTTAATACTTAGATACTTATGTAAGCCTGAAGTATATGGTGGGATTGGGTTAATGCTCTAAAGTACTCTCCCAAACAGGCAGCTTGAAATGAATGAAACCTCATAAAATACAATTCTTAATATTGAGCTATTTCTGTGTGTAGTTTAGGAGAAAGGTGAGCTATCTTTTTTTTTTCTCCTTGCCTGTGTAAAAGCACTGTTTCAGTAAGGCGTAGTACACTTAAACATATTTTGGAGGTATCTGAGGAGTCCCACTGGTTTGAATGGCACTTTGAGAAATCTCTTGCATAACTGTAACCTAATTTACCTCAATCTAGATGTTTATTATACACAAGCTGTGTTTAAAAGAATATTATCAAGACTGCATAAGCGCAGAAGAGTTTGCAAATTTAAAGCTTTGAAGAAGTGATGATGTGGCCTGTGGGAACTGTGCTTTATGCTATCTAGGACCCAGTTTTTTTCAGAATGCTTTGAATAAGGCAACCAAAATTAGTGACTGGCTATGACTTTTGCATCTCTCCTGGATTTTCTCCTCCTTGTAGTTACTAAAGCAAGGCTTGAATCATGTTGGTTAAATGTAACATGGTGACATACAATAATTGTGGAGAAAGCAAGGTTTTGAACTCCTGTTCATCTTAGTGACCTTCCAAAAAAAGATGGATTCTGTGTGGATAAGCAGAATTTAGTCACATAGTTAAAGCCTGTGCCACAGGGTTAGTTGAAGTTACAGGGTTTAACTGCTACTTCTCAAGTCTTCAGAGCTTGACTTTTGAAGACTAATTTTTTAACATAATTTTTGGATGTAATTTTGGGTGTAACTTTCTCAGTGCTTTTTTTTTTTTTATACCTAGAAGAAATAGAAGCAAAAGATATATTTTTTTCCTGGGGTATCCTCGATAATTTCTGATATCATTAGCAAAGTGAGAACCTCTAAATGCCAGCTCAGGCTATAACTGTCTAAAATGTAGTGGTAGGTCATGATCCATGGGTGGATTGACAATKAAGAGAGATAGCAGCTTTATACATTTGTTATGAAATAACCCTCCTACTTTTTATGTAATATAATATAACTGACTTGAAGCTTTGATGCCCAGTTCCAATTCTGTTGGCCACCCATTCTGTGGGCAGATCTGTCTGGTGACTTTACTCTTGTTTTCCCTGCAACATTCTACTTACCTTTTTCTTTCTGGGCTTATTGCCCTGCTGCTTTCTAAATTTTTCTGACACACCCTTTTCTTTGTTGGTTTAATAAATTGTAGTTGCTAGTCACTTCATTTGTCCAGTGTGACTATTTTGTCCTAATCTAGCGTGCAGCCCTGTAGTTGCATGGGTCAGGTCAGCTGGCCAAGCAGATCAGGTCTAGAAAGCAAAGAGGAAACTGGCTTTCAGATSCAGAGCTTGGCTTATGCAGGCTGTAGTGAGGAAATGGTCACTTTGTAACCTAGGTGAACTCAGGTTGGGGCACAGAACTACAGAATAACTGAGATTGGGAGAGGCCTCTGGAGGTCATGTAGGCCGCCTCTCTGCTGAGAGGAGTCTGGTTGAGTTAGATGAGGTTGCTCAGGGTCTCGTCCACTTGAGTGTTGAAAATCACAAAGGATGGAAATTGTACAGCCTGTGTGAGTAACCTGTTCCAGTGTTTGACCGCTGTCGCTGTGAAGTTTTTTCCCTAAGGCCTAATTGAAGTTACCATACTGTAGCTTGTGTCAGTTGTCCTGGTCCTTTGCTATGAACCTCCAAGAAGAATGAGGTTCTTGTGCTCTTAAGGGCAACAGATACTTTTCTAATGCTTAATACCTTACTTTCTGTTAGGAATACAGATAACTTTCGCCAAGTACATAAAAACAATTCTGTTCCAGCGATGGTTGCACACCTTTTTTAGTAAAAGGCTGATGAAATCAGTTGGATTACTTTTTTGTTTATGGGGGCAAAATAAGTCTTTTGCTAGCCTTGCTTTTTGAATCACATGAGATGTTTGAAATTTCTCCTTTCTCACACATGACCATGCATTGTATTTTCCATCAGGTGACTACCTCATTGTGTGTAGTGAATAGATGCCAGTGGTTTAGGAGGTAAATTTAAGTCTTCAAGCTGGGCTTCTGAAAGACAGCTTTGTCATCCTGTGATTTTTTTTTCTCCATCTTATTAGGTGTATGGACCCCCTGCATAGCAAATTTAAACCCACTGACTACTTTTGAGGGCTCTGTTAGAAATGATCTACAGAGTACTACATTAACACTGAAGTAGTCTCAACTAGCCTTTCAGACACAATCAGTGGGGAGAAAATGAGCCTGTTCAGAAAGTAGTTTATTCTACCTATGGCTGTATTATTTGCTCAGTGTCTCTCTGCTTTGTATCATTGGAGTCTCAAGGCTCTTAGCCTTTCTATCCAGCTATGTTAAGGGAAGGTTAATCCTTAGTGAGCRCCTTTCCAGTCCTTTATTTTCTTGTCATTGCTCAATGTATGATCACATGTCTTACTTCAGCCAATTCTGAATGCTTAATAATTAACTTCAATGTGTATTTCTTTTGTGGTGATGTTCATCTCTGTATCTCAGTTYTTCAGGAAAAGTTAAATTATCTTCATTACTCTACTGTCTTGTACAAGTTATCCTGCCTTTTAAAAAGGCAAAAAGTGATGGGATGAGGGCAGAAAAATTCACAAACAAGAGGTTTTGATTGCTTTGAGCGCAAGGGGAAAACTGTGCAACAAAGCAGAAGAAAAAGCATGTGGTTTTAATGCAAATTGTGAAATAATAATCCTGTCTTTCTAAAGCTGTCTTAACTTCAAAACCTGGTACTACTTAGAAGAGGTTATTGCTACTAGTTTTCCATATCAGTAGTGTAGTTCATAAAATTATCCCATTTAAAGGATTGTACAAGGTTCATTTCGTATAATGATAGAAAGAGACTGATACCTTGTGAAAAATAGAGATTACTTTCTTTTTGTCAAAGACTTGAAATGTAATTTGGAAACACATTATATATCTTGATTAAGTTTTTATTTTAGGTAAGTGTTCCAACAAGCCTTTTATTATGTGATCATTTTGATTTTGACTCTTTTGTCAGTTGTCACTTCTGAATTTTCTCTAGACCATTTTCTTGAGTCTTATGTGAGACTTGTGGGTGTGTTTAAAAGCGCTGTACATCATATACGCATATTTTGATATTACTAACTATATGTGCAAATGCTTTTGCATATATAAACTTCAAATAATGATTTAAAATTCATACCCAAATTTCCTGTGCTTCATCCTATTACCAAAATGACTTTAAGAACCAAAGAAAATCTCCAAACAAAAATCCAAACTTCCGAYGTCTAGCCAAAGACATGTTATGAAACGTAGAAGAAATGAGTGTGCTGTATTTGTGCTTCCGTTCTCTCAACAGTGCACACATGCCCACTAATACCCCAGACCTTCATATGCTTGAGTACTCTGGGAAAATCATRTGGCCTGGAAAGGAACTGCCTCTTTATTTTTGAAGCAAAATCAACTGAATTGCAGTAGGGCCTCCCACCACATGCCTTATTTCTGGTTTGAAGGGTTTGTGAGTTGGTAGAGCTGAGAAAATCTAATTCTATCCTTTACACAACTGCATTCATTCAGCATGTCTGCTTAAGCTCCAAGTGTGTCAGTTATGATAAGGAAGTGACATTTAAAAGAAATTTGGCAATATTTAATAATGACTCATAAGGCATGTTGAGAGTATTTATAACAGGGAGAAGTTGTACTATGCATTACTGATATTGGGACACCTGCATCTACTGTCAGAAATTTCCATTGCATTTATTATGGCAATAGGGATGGGGTTGAATGCATTTGCTGACTGAAGTTAGGAGTGTTTTCCCTCTCCATTCCATTCATTTTGATAAGAAGGCAATTTCCGACTGCATTCATCTTTTCTGGAGATATCAAATCAAAGCATGAAATCTCAGGTAATAGCACTTATGCTGTTAAACTGTTAGATCCAAATGAACTGGATTAAATGTGTTTTCAAGGCTGCCACAAATGATAGACTTGAAAAAGCATCTTCATGGTACACTGCCAATATGGTGATATACTTCAAGCTATTTTCAGCAAGGCTGAACATAAAATWGCCCTGGAATATTCTCTCTGTTTTTTCTGCACTATTTGCAAAGTCTGTCTCTGTTCTTGGATATGTAGCTATTTGAATAAACAATCAGATTCTTTGTTTCTTGATGCCAGTATAAATGAGTGTGAATTAGGCATTGGTTCAGAGACTCACCTGTCTGTTTGGTGGTCTTCCAAGGTTTCACACTTGTGAAATGATGGGAAAGGTGGGTTATCTTAATTTGGTTACAGTGTTTGTGGGATCCTGGCAAGCTCCAGAGCACACTGAGGATCCCAGCATCTTAACTCCAGGGAGGGGGGCACTGGTGAATCACTCCTTGGGGAGGCTGGTGTCAGCTGTTGACAGGGCAGTTTCTGTAGTTTGCTGAAACTACAGAATTGCTGAATGTACCTGTTAAGCATTGTCTTACTTTTATATGGAATCCTGAGTCAGATTTTCAGGCAGATGTGTGCAGACCATTATAGGTACCCAGAGGTGTCCATATACAGAACTGTTACAAAACAAGAGAAGTAAAATAGGTACATGAAATAATTTATGTGAATTCACTTTCCAGAAATGCATGTTCTGTCTGACTGCTGATTAAGCTTAYGTGGTTACCTCAAAGTTGTGTTGAATTAGGTGAGATCAGTCTCAGCCCTAGTAGGAAGAATAGGATGAGGGGGATGGTGGGTGTAAAACCAGATGCTGGTAAGAAAGTGGAATTCCCTAAGGTCTGAGGTTGGRGCTTCATATTAATAAGCACTTACCAATTTTGTCACACATTGCCAAAAGGGCTACCCAGCTCAATGCTCAGCCTGCTCAAATCTCTCTTCATGGCTGTCAGCAAGTCAGGCAGTGAGGACTTGTGTGCCACCACTGTACAGCTGAGCCACACAAAGTTATGCAGAACTGAAATGGTTCACTGCATGCCAGAGGTGTTCTGTGGATTAAAGACTGGCTTGCTGTTGATGAGTCTGAGATAGAGGCAGTGGTGGTTCTATTCTACATAACTTTGCAAGGTTGAAGTTRCCAAATTCATGCAAAATGATGTGTGTTTAAGATGCGTTCTGTGATTTTAAGTTGTATCCATTCATCTGTGATAGAAGGTCTGATGTTATTCAGTTTCATTGGGGAATTGCTAGTTACCATCCAGTTCTTCACCTGGATATCTTGAATATTTTGACCCTGTTATTTATACACCGTTACTGTTGTGGACTGGATTTTTCGTTTCGTTTGTATAGATGATGCTTATAGTTTTAGATGCAAAAAGTTAGAGTAAGTACTTCTAAGACAACTGGCTTCTATGTTGCAATGTGATCAGTTTTCATCAGGGTTTTTTTGGCCATCRTTAATGGCATTGCATTCTAGGTCTTGCAAATTACTTCTCTTTGAAAAGTCCAGGAGAACTGATTGACCAGGTGCAGTTCTAAAGGCCTCTTAGCTGGACATGGTGAAACAAATATGAAGTATTTTCATTTCTGAAACTCTTGGTGGAAGATATTCTCAGTATGGGAACCAGCTTTTCAACTAGAGCAGTGAGAATTTGCGTGTGTGTTTTAAGGACATTACTGCCTTTTCAGATTCATTTATATGCTCAGTAATCACGATGACTGTTTAAAATATAAATGGTTTTGAGCCTATTTCCGGTGTACGGGAGGATATGGTTTGAGAATTTAGCTTTCTGCAGCCAGATGGATTATAGTGTTGCTAAGGAAACCAACTATAAATGAAGTGGCAACTGGGTGTCCCTAGAATATCAGACTGCTTGAAGCTGCTATTTTAAACTCATTTAGGTGGGTAGCTAGATGATGTGATGAGAAGTTAATTTCCTGTATTTTATGGTTCGTTAATTTTCATTGCTTTATTAGTATTTACAAAAGGTACCTTAACTTCCCACTCACACTACCTGGCATGTGGGTCACTGAAAAAAAAATGCTATGGGAATTAGAAAATGGACAGAAGCTGTACAGAGGCAGAGGTTCTAAAATAATCATTCAAACTACAGACTAGTGGATAGGTAACAGTGTATAAAGACTTGGCAGCAGTATGGTCTGACAGAAAAACTGATATAAGGAAGTGAGCTGAGTTGCTTCAGAGTACTTGGAAAAGAACAGAGCTTCTGCAGACCTGGTGAAGTTACAGGTTTTRAACTTCATGTATAAACATATATATTATAGCTATTTGATACACATACATGAAGCTGCTCAGAGTAAGGGAGTTGAGTTGTGGTTTTGATACTTGCTCTGCCCAAGAAGATGCCTGGCTCTTTTTTTCCTAGTGCTTTTGCTGAAAATGTATCAGATTTCCAGACCAGGGTTAATGACTGATACATCAGAGGTGGTGTTTTTGGTTTTCTTTCCTTACCAGTGAAAAGGGCAAGCATACCTGAGCCATTCTAGCTAAGCATGCAGCTAATAGATMAAGACTTAAGTAAGCTGAGCCTGCAGGACAGACAGCAACCTCTCCYGTTGATAAGGTGGACTGTGAGGAGGACAGGCAATGGTTCAGTCTGTGGAGCTTCAGAAACTTGCCTTAGCTACTTCTGTAACAAAAAGGTCTGGAGAGCTCTTGGTAAGACTGAAAATGGTAAGAACTTGCCAAGCRAAGATAGTTTGTTAGCTAAATATGAAGTGGAAGGCTAAGGAAGGTTTTCAAGTACGTACAGGTGGTTGGTAGAATTTCCATTCTATGTGTTGTGAATTGAAATTAAACTGTTTCCAATAAAACACATTCTTGAAAATGTGTCTTTGTTCCAGCACTGTTAAACCTTCTCAACATGCAGCATTTGAACTGTTATTTCGAATACATTTGAGGGAACTGTTTCTGGTCTTTTCTGCCAGGTAGGCAACRGAGGTCTTTGTGGAGATGGCATTAAGGCACTATAACTTTTCCCTCTGYGATTGTCAAATTACTGGATTTATTKGATTTATATGAGTGCTGTCAGTTTGCRCACCGATCAGGATCTGCCACTGTCTTTTCACTGGAGCAGTAGCTAGGCACAGACTAGAATTTCATGGCATGTAAAACATGACCTTTCCTCTAAAATYGCTCCTTTGCTGAGGGGCTTTGGAGCTGAGCAGGTTTAATTGTCCTGGTGGCTGGTTGCTCCTGATGCCTTGAATCTGCCTGTGTCACTCTCTCTGTGCTCATTGTGCGGTGGAAGGAGCCGTATGACCCCTGAGAAAGGTGTCAATAAAGAGGTTTTTTTCTTTTTTTCTCCTGAGCTGGAAATACAGGAGAAGCATCACTTCTGATTTTGTGTGAGTTGGGTTTTGATGTCTTTGGCTGAATAATGTTAATTTCAGCAGTATCATTATAGTCTGTAAAGAGGTTTACAGAGAGCATAGAGACAAGGGTTTAGTTTTCTGGTCTCATGGCAGATGTYATTGCACTTGTTTTCCTATAAATCATGCCTATAACTTTGAGTTATTTCTAACTTTTGTGTGTTTTAAAAGGTTGGTACAACTCCCTTGTTCTGAATTTTTCAGCTGTTACTGAGTAGCTGTAATTGAATTRGAAATTATATGTTACAATTATATGTTACATTTATGCTATTCAGAGTCATTCTGGTTGCAGGATGATAAATTCCGTACAGTATTTTCTCAGGTTCAATTTCATGTCTAAAGAGAGACTGAATAAACTTCTCTGTAACAGAAGAAATGTTATTATTTGCAAAATTCATTAGTTGAGCATATTTATTTGGTTGAGTAGGGAAATATGATCTTTAGCTACCAAAGTGGAAGACAACAGGAATTAATGGATTACACCTTTCTGGTAATGTAATAYTTTGTAGATTGGAGGGATTTTGGATGTTTTAATTTTTCAGTTTTGTTTTTTTGGTTTTTGGGTTTTTTTGTTGATTGGTTGGTTTTTTTGGAGGTGTGTGTTTTTTCACATTTTTGGATTTTTATTTCTCTACTTTTTAAAAGTAGCATGAAAATCCCTAACTTACTACTGAAGGAGCTTTTCCATGGAAAGAAACCTTTCTTAAATATGAAGTTTGTGAACTCAGAACTGCTGTAACTATCTATTGAAGGCATTTGATTTGGTCTTCTGTTTGCTTAAAAGGTCCCAAGTAGCACAGAACTAATTAGTAGTTCAGAGTCCATTCGATTTACTGTTACTTTATTTGTAACAAGGAATTATAAGATACTTTAAAAAATCATTCCTAGAAAGGATTTGAATTCTTCAGTTTATATTTGTTAATGTTGCATTTTTATGATTAAAAAGCCTGTAAAAAATTGAAGTACTGATCTCTTGTGTTGCATGAAAAAAAAGTGTGCTTTAAAAATCATTAGACTAGCTCATTTAAATGTTTTTGGCTTGCAAATGTAATCMATTTTTTTATCTCTTTGGGATATATGTTACAAGCCCTGCTTGTTGGGTCTGAACAGAAATTGTTAGTGCCTGTATTGCTTAGGGTCTGAATATCTGCAATATGTCATCTCACCCTGAGASGTGTCCAGATGGGAACTCTTAATTTAACTGTCTTTTAATTCCTAGCGTGAATAGATTTCTGACTAGGATTGTTTCTCCAAAATAGCTGCTGTCTTAAAAGTTTTATTCCAGTTGGCTGACATGACCCAAAAATAATTCTGAAGCTATCAAATGAGATGACACAGATAACTATCAATAATTTGATTGTTTCTGTATTAGGAAAAATAAGTTACTATTGTAACATGCAGCTGATTTTTAATAGACTAATTTAGACTAAAAGCAAAGTATAGGGTAAATCTGGGGAAAGAATCAAAGGAACCTTATGACTTAGATGATTTTTTTGTATTAAACATTTTATGTTTGTCTTTGGTTGAATAGCGGTGATAATAACTATTGGAAATATATGCACWTGTGTGTATATGTATGAGAAGAAAGGTTATAATATAAATAGGCATGTAAAGTAAGTCTTTGCTTAGTTCTCAGCTGAATCTTGCCATTGCAGCCTTTGAGCACTCTCAGAGTGGAATGCTGTSAGTGGGAGTTGCCTCATTTAACTTGCTACCAGCATCTCTTCCATGGGAGCCAAGAAGTGAGATCCATAACACCTGTATTGCAGCAGCAGGACTCCTGGGCAGGCACAGAACTTGGCTCTAGCATGGCCTGAATCCCTGAGGGAAAAGCAGAAGCAGGGTTGATGGCTTTGCTCTGGGAGCTAAATCAAATCTTAGGAATTTGTGAGCAGCACAGTGTGTGAAGAGTGTACACATCTGGCCATTCTAATCACTTTTTCATTAGCATCTCTGCATCTTTTCATAAAGAGATGAATTTTTGTTAAAATAAATTTTGTTTCAAGAAGCAGATATGTTTCTGTGGGAGATACAGCTTAAATTCCACCAGTCTAGAGTGCTGCTGGCATTACCATTTTTATAGCCTGAGTTTTGTAAGCCCTTGCTTACAAAAGAAGACAGTGTGCTAACAGCTGTTGTCCAAACTACTGACAGAGAAATTCATCTTCCCCTGATTTTAGCAGAAGGCAATGCAATAGTGTGTGTTGGGTATACTGGGGCACTACAGAGGAAGTAAGAGTGATGTAATTCCAGGAGCCTTTAGATCTTTACCGTAAGGTATATGAAGGTGGAACATTTTCACAGAGCTCAGAGAATATAGTGGAGARGTTTCTGTAGTTGAAAAGCCAGAATAGCCTTAGGACAACTCTTAAAGCTTTCTGACTTGAAGCAGACTTTTTTACTTGCTTATTATCTTCTGATGGACTGACTCTTTTGTGAAGGAAGTAAGCTTTCAGTATTTCATTTCATTGTTGCCTGTGGTTTGACTTAGTATCTCAAGAAAATGTTAGAAAAACTTGATAAAATATGGCTATAGACTAGGCATGAAGAGAAGTAGAGAATTGTCAGTAAAGTACATAACAAAATTACAACTCACTTGAAAAGCAATTTCATAAYATTTCTGATCTTCTCTAGGCTCTTGCTGAGTCTTTAATGTGATGTGGATATTTGTGRGAAACATCTTTAAGTTTAATTATGTGTAAGATCTTTGAAATTTTAGTTCCACTATTTCAGTTCTTTGTAAATGGCAGCTCCTGATTTGGGGAATCAAAGGTGCAGATTTTTCTGTGATCATCTGTAAGTACAGGTTTTGCATCGTTCTTACTTGTGGCACAGACCTGACTGTTAAATTAAAATATCTCTTAATATGTAGAATCTAAATCTACATCTTAAGCCTTGATMTGTGTTCCCCAGCATCTCACAGCTTCAGGCCAGAAATGTGAAGCTTTTAAAATTGCTAGCCAGGGTCAGTTTTGGTTCAGTTTATTCCTTCTGCTTTGGGACTGGGGAGCTGGGTTCAAGAGTGAGTGAATGAAGAAGGAAAAGGTCAGGACTACCCTTTCAGTAGCTCTGCCAGGTCTAAATGCTGAAAGCATCAAGGTTGTAATTCCACAGGTAGAGCTCTTTGCAGGGTCAGGAATCCTTACACTCAAATTTCATGAAGGGTTACAAAGCTTTTCCCTTCTGTTCTTAGAAAAAAGCCTGATTCATAATTTGTAATGGAGTGGAAAAAAGGGAATTTCATTACRAAACAGTTTTAACCCCTAACTCTCAACAGAAAACTACCCAAAGCAATCTTGCCCAGCAAGCTCTGCAATGTACTCCAACTTACTAAAATTTTCCAGATTTACTTTGCAAAAGTAGTTGCGTTTTTTTTCTTCTTGGAGGTTAGAAGTGAAAGAATTTCCTAGTTCATCATGACGTTTCAGATGCTTGTCTAAATTGATTTTAAAGATACTTTTATTTTAGTGAGAGTTGGGAATATTTTCTATGATCATGTAAGTAGATATTGGAAATGGCTCTTGTGTCAGAGGATGAGCTTGTCTGGTGGGAAGATCTTAGAGGTTATTGAGGTATTTAATCTTGTCCAGGCTCCCAGTTCTCTGCCTTCTTGCAGACCTATTCACTTCTTTGATACTTCAAAAGGCAAAGAGGGAAGAGTACCAGCTTATATTACTTACCTCACTAAAGAGGGAACAAACCAAATGGAGAAAGTCTATAATAATCCAATGGCTACATTTTATCTCTTTATACATAGATATGTCTGAGAATTGTTTTCCTTCCCTCTTTGTTCTGTGGAATAAATGCAAAGACTAAATTTTTGTGCACATGGAAAACAACTTGTATTAATAGATTATGAGAAAAATCTTTCAGACACCAGCTTTCCTTGTGGCTAGATAATGTGTTCTGCAGAAGGCAGATGTCTCAGCAGACTCCAGTCTGGCAAATCAACCCTTGTGTTTTGGGTGTTTGAAGTCCATGTTGGGYTGGCTGCAGATACAGAAACTCAGCACTGAATGATTGCAGGGGTCAGTACATTATGGGAGGTCTTAGAGTGCAGCTTGGTACTGCTTCCATTGCTGAAGGCCACTGTAAACTCATTGGCTGGTTTGTCCTTCAGCCCCTGTGTGCATCATTTATTTAGAAATCTGTTCCTGAAGGATCCTGATATCTTTTGTTCCAGTGTGGAGGTGACTTAGAGATGTTCCTAAAGCTTATTCTTGCAGAAATTAAAAGTTGTGTAGCCTTTTAAAAGCAAGCATATAAAGTATCTCATATATTTGTCCTTTATATATATATATATATATATCTATATATATAAAGATGTAGATAGATATAGATTTCAATATATAGATATTTATAAATTAATTAGGTCACTTAAAATTATTAGTGTGACATAAACTCAGTTTTCAAGGCTCACTGAAATTTTATGGCTTTCTTCTAAGAGTATAAGGAAAAGCTACCTCGAAAATTGACATTCTCAGATAAGAACTGATGATATCTGATAATAACTGATTCTGTCATGAACTCGTGAGAGAATATGCAGCTTTTTAGCTATGTTAGGTCCAGTTTGCAGAAATAATTTAGCTATCTGGGGTATATKAGCAGTGTGATGATGATTGATTGGGACAATCATGCATAAAGGAAGTGCTGAGATCCTGCATTGAAACTTTAATGATTTATTCTTCTCTCTAGACCTGTTTTCTTGTCTTTTGTCGAATGCTGTTATCTTTGCTGTTTGGGGAAAATTTATTTGTCTTCTTTATGATGCTCAGTAGTAGATTTAAATGTTATTGTTTTGAGTTCCTTTAGTGATTTAAAGATCAGGATCCTGGTGGTTAAGGGTAAGGRTTTATTTTGATAGATGCAGTAAGACTTACAGCAGCTGGTGGCTGTGTGCTTGTCTACATGTGAAATAAACATAGCTGAATGAGACCTGAAWCAACGTGTTACTCCAGCCCTGACAGATCCTAGCATGAAATGGTGAGATTGTTACCATCCATAGATGACATAGCTGAGGATTTCTTTGGTTTGATGAAATTTTGATGTCTTAGTCCTTTCTATACCTTCTGCCAGAAGGGGGGCATGCAGTCTGCCTTCTGTCAAGAGACAGAATATTCTACTTCTCCCAATAAAAATAAAGTTTTGTTAAAGGAAAAATTTTGCTATTCTGCTCTTGTCTTGCCTTGAATGTGAATGTCACTTTTTTTTTCTTTTTTCTTTTTTCTTTTTTTTTTTGCTAGGTTATTTGGGAAGAGAATAATTAGCTGAACAAAACAGCACAAGATGACTTATGATTCCTGTTCTTCATGGGAGCCTGTCTGGATTGGTATGCTTTGAGTTTTTTGTGTGGAGTTGTTTTGGGTTTGGGTTTTTTTTGCTATATTGACATACAGTGATTACATGTATAATTCAAATAATCACTTAAAATTTAGGAATTTAGGAAGCTTTCMACTTGTTAGTTGCATGTTAATAACTAAGTGGACTACTGAATGTTTTCAGTATGTTTTCAAATATGTTCAATGTTTATTCAAGGTACTACAGTACTCGCTCAGCTCTTCATCGTCATGATGGTTAATGTGACCRTTGAACTGGTGGAAAAGTTAGAAGTCAGGGGAAATATGACAAAACTAGAAATGAACCTAGAACTGCCCAAGTCCTTTCACATGGTCTGCAAATTGAGAACATGATTTTTCCCAAGAGCTAAGAAAATAGAATTATTTTTTACATTTTGAATATTTGGGGTTTACAGTAGTGATAATGATTACCATGACTAACGTTTCTTGACAGTTAATAGCTCTCTGAATGAAGGTCATAAGGAAATATCATCGAGAGACCAATTAGTTGTACTAAATGACCCAAGGCAGAGGTGACTGTTTCCCACAGTACTTTCCTATGAAAATTGCCATAGCAGTGTTTATAGAGTGGAAAAAAGAACAATTTCCTAAATTAAAGTAATGCCTCTTGTGAATAGTTTTATGGGTCATCTGCTCATGCAGTGTAGTTGATCAGTTTCAATTTAGGTTATATGTAAATAGGTATTAAAACTGAAAACTGCTGGTTTCTTTTAGGTGAGTAAGAACATTGTCCCTGCTGCTTTGTGCTCTGACTCATTCTTTTCACTGGTGTTAGCAGAAAGGATTCCATTGTGACATGTTCCTGACTCTGCTTAATTGCAAGGGAAGCAATGCTTGATTCCTATTTAGAAGGGTGTGTCCTGGRCTTATTTGTACAATAATGTGGTATCAGAGAGCACATACTTGAGTATTTTCTCATGGCACATAAATTCTTTTGAAAATAAAATAAGCCCATGTCCTTCATGCTTCTTTTTATTGTTTTTCCCCTAAGAACATTTTGCTTTTTTAATGTTTTTTATGTTGTAAAAAATATTTTTTGCTGAAGTTTGCCTGTAAAATAAAACTGTTGATAGTAGCTATAAAGCATGCAGAAGCTTCTGGGACCACTTAAAATATCCCAAAGAAATAGGATCGCTGTACCAGGCAGTGCTGATTTCAGGTTTCTGAATTATTTTTGTGTGCTGGATGAAATCGTGGTGGTGGTCASTATTGCCAAAATATGCTTGATTTTAGCAGACAAATTTATGAAGTCATTGAACATTTTGGCCGCTGTTCATAGTGTGCTCTGATCTGTATTAAACTTAACTGTTATTAGGACACTGTTATGTTCCCTCTTTTGTCTTTTTTGGAGTTCCTGGCTTTGGCTGATGTCAGTTTTGCATATAACATATAATCTTTTATTTCCAGTTGAGCATGCTATCCAGATTTTGAACAGGAACCTTTTAGCTTCTAAAGCTGTTATAAACAGACACAGTTCTAGCAATAATTATATTTGATGAATGGAATTTGTGTGTTATTTAGCTTTAAGTATGTACTTCATTGAAATAATTGTGTCTATTATGTTCCATAAAAAGAAAGTTGTATATGAGTGAGAACCTTGCTTGAGAGAAAATGTGCATAYACAGTAAATTTCAGCACTGAAATTGAAAAAAGTGATTGTATGAAGCTTTTTTGCATCTGAAAAGAATCTGTGAGAGTACATGTTCCAAAAGTGAGAATGCTGTGACAAAAAGGTACCTCTCTGCCTCTTGCTTGAGTACCTGACCGTCAGTAGACTTACCCATTTAAACTATCAAAGCATGGTTGTCTTTTACAAGCTGTGTTATTACCATTCARCAAGGACTGGGGCTTTGAAATTACAGGATCTGCCTTTCTCAAAGAGCGAGTGAGGATTGAAATGCTGTTGCTTGAAATTGTCTTATTGATTTCTTTCATCTTATATTTCTATCTTTACATAATTTTGGAAAAGTTGGAAGGATAGGAAGAAGAGTGGAGGCATATGTTTAATAATTATGTACATGCTCATGGAAGAAGGCCTTTAAATAGGGAGAAAAAAAAAAATGGAGAAAAATTTTTGTCTGCTGGCAGCAGAAGGGAACCTCTTGAGTTTATTGGCTGAATTGGTCAGTCACTTCTGTGAAGGTTGATAGCCAAGAAAGAGCACTGCCTGCAGGTTAAATAAGTGTAAATCCAAACCAATATCTGAGCATGCTGATTCTGTGTGCATTGCACACAGATATTTCATACTCAGAGTGATAAACAGAGCCTGGAGAATGGTGCTGCTGGAAACCACCAGGAAGCAAGGAGCACAGGAGCAACATAGGATCCAAAGCCTGCAGTTCTCTTACTAGGTTAGGTGTCTTTGCAACAGCTGATCACTGCTCACTCTCTCATCCTTCTTGAAAAGATAGGGCTGATGACTTATGCAACAGCCAAATGGCTGGTGCTCTTTCCACTTTAAGTGCTAGGCTGGGTCCAGGCAGCAGCTTGGATGAGGTCATTCTCCTCTTCTCTTAATGCTGCATGGAGAAACATGCAAACATCACAGAGGGGACAAAGCACAAAAGGGAATGTAGCTATTTGCATAGAGAGCTGGGATGATGAGAGAACATATGCAAGATTATTTTTCTTTCTTTTACTGTGTTTGTTAGGAATAAACTATAGACACTTGTGGGTCCTTTGTCCTTTGCTTTATACTGTGTGCTACTGACTTGAGAAATGCAGGGTAGCACAAACTTTTCAGCTGCGTTAAGGATGCAGAACACTTTTACTCCTTCTCCCTTTGTCTGGTTCCTTCTGTTAAGTAGGAAAATTTAGGATATAGCAGTATTTTCTGAAGCTTTGATTGTTTACTATAAAACATTAGCAGTTGTTTCTCTGGTTTTTGTTTGATTTGTTTTCCTCTTTAAAACTTTTATGATGCATGTTATCTTCTAAGCCCCTGCTGAACTTCATACTTCAGAGTGTGARGTTGTGTGGCATAATGATGTAAACTTAACCTGAGTGAGCAAATTCTTTTATGTGAATTTAAAGCTAGTCAAGTAACTCCATGTATGTGCTCAGATGTCTCTATTCAAATCAGAAGGCCATGTATCCTTTGCAGTCAGCAGAGATGGGTGATTCACCTCTTTCAACATGGACGTCTGTATAGTGGTATGAAGTATGTCCCAAATGCTGTCTGAATTCACAGAAGCTCTATGACATTCACAACATCCAGTAACAAGAATTTTCATAATTACTTGTGAAATAATAATTTCCAAATGTGGGCTCCTCAGTTTGAGAGAGACATGGATKTACTGAAGAGAGTAAAGATTACAAAGATGATGAAGAGGCTAGAGCATCCCTTCTGTGGGAAAGGACTGAGAGAGGTGGGGCTATTCATCCTGAAGTAGAGAAGGCTCAGGAGGATCTTATCAATGTTTGTAAATACTYGAAGAGAGGATACAAAGAGGACAGAGCCAAGATCTTTTCAGCGGTGCCAGGTGATAGAGGCAGTGGGCAGAAACTGAAACAGGAAATTCCCCTGAGCATCWGGAGACAATTTTCCTCAACTGTGGCCCTCTACTAGGTGGGCTTTCTTGAGCAGAGAGGTTGGAGAACATGATCTCTAGAGGTGTTTTGTGATTTCTTTGACTTTTCCTATTCTTATGTTAGGAGAGACAGCAATCATTCACTTTCCCTAAAGTGTCACTAAGAACTTGGTAGACCTCTATGACAGCTTTTTTCAGTTGGTTTTTAATAGAGATCAAGTGGTGCAGAACTGAACAGAGTAATGAAGAGATGCCATAGATGTGTATTGTAGCAGGTGGTGTATCTAAATATACAGTGTATATAGCTAGCTCCTGGTTTTCTTCTCAGTTCCTTTGCTAACAATTCTGAGCACATGGCTGATGTTTTCATAGAGCAGACTATGAAAATTTGAAGATCTGTTTTTCTTCTGARTGGTAATTATTGGTTTAGCATCTGTTATTGTGTAGATAACTGTTTTCAGTACAGGCATAGCTGTRTCTCTAGCACTGAATTTTATGGGGTAGACTTGCCACTAGCTCTTGAGAGATCCCTCTGTACCTTTTTATAGTTGRCCTTTTTTTTATTAAATTGATCTAAAAAACAGTTCATGTTCATCATCAGCAAATGTCATGGTTTTGCATTTCCCTCTTCTCCTCTATAGATTAACGAGCTTGAACCCCGGTAAAGATTTTGTTTTT
>JACDOX010000004.1:4789909-4851289 GCA_014549065.1 Cardinalis cardinalis
CTGTCTCCCATGGGAGGAATCCACACTGGAGGAGGGGAAGAGTTTGAGTCTTCCCCCCGATGAGCAAGGGGCAGCAGAGACAACGTGTGATGAACTGGCTGCAGTCCCTGTTCCCTGTCCCACTGCGTTGCTGGTGGGGAGGAGATAATTAGGCAGAAGCTTAAATTCAGGGAGAAGGGAGGGATGAGGTGAAGGTGTTTTTAAGATTTAGCTCTATTTTCTCATTACCATACTGTGATTTAATTGATAATAATTTAATCTAATTTCCCTAAGTTGAGGTTTTGCCTGTCATAGTAACAGGTGAGTGATCTCTCAGGGTTCTTACTTCAACTTACAAGCCTTTTATAATACTTCTTCCCCCCTGGCCAGTTGAGGAGGAAGTGAAAGAGCAGCTCTTGTGGGCCTGTGGTGTCCAGCCAGGATCAGCCCACCACAAGAGTAAATTAAATTAGGATGTTTATAACAATATCTTCTGTGATACTGTTGAAAATTAAAGGACACAGAGAGGTTAATCATTTATCTGAAATAAATATGCTGATGGTAGTCTGGCCCTGGAAATCATCTAGTGATAGYGCTTGCAGATAGTCAGGGGATGAAAGGAGCAGGTCATAGTGCTGATTTTATTTGATAAATTCCTGACAGCAGCCTGAGCAGGCTTGCTTTCAGACTGCTAGAAGTCCAAACTGGGGATGTAGATCAGATTTTGTTGTCTTACAGTTAATTTCTTTGTTGGTGAAGTATTATCCAGCAAAAGGTAAACTTTTTATCCTACACAAAMCTTGTGGTACTTGTGTAAATTCATAAAAAACATTCCTTTCTCCCTCTATTTTGACTGACATTGRTACTAAACAGAACCTGCATAAATACTGTGGGCAGGGTTTGTGCTACCATAAGCTGCTTCTGTTAGTAGCCCAACCTTGTCATTGTGTGCAGAAATGGAGGAGGGAGATTGCCCTCTGAAAATGCCTTTATCCCTTTTCTAATGATAAACATGAAAACAGCCAGAAGGGACTGTTGCAGTCATCCAGAATGAATGAGGTGAAGCTCACTTTATGTTTCTGGCTGTAGTGATTGTTTTTGAAAAGGGCATTGAATCCTTCTGGTTTCCAGCTTGATCAAATGCCAGTGTGCTCTGAGAGTGTTTAATTTAGTAGTCCRAGACAGAGGGGAGAAGCTAGCACTGAAAAGGTGAGGGAGCTCTCAACTCCCTTGCATTTTATTTGTTAAGAATATGTACATACAAATATATGTAACAATACAATTCTAGTAGTAGTAGTGCTACAAGACAGTGCTTGGAACTAAAAGGAAATGTTTGATTATGTCAATACCTATAGAGGGCCTGCAGGAGGGCTGGAGAGGGACTTTCTGCAAGGTCATGGCAATGGTCTTAAGCTGAAGGATGAGAGATTCACACTAGATATTAGGAAGGAATTCTTCTCTGTGAGACTGGTGAGGCATTGGTTCAGGTTGCCTATGGATGTTGGGGATGTSTTATCCCTGGAAGTGTTCAGGGCCGGGTTGGATGGGGCTCTGAGCAACATGGTCTGGTGGAAAATGCTGCAAGAKCAGTGGGGTCAGAGCTAGAAGATCTTTACAGACCCTTCCAGCCCAAACCATTCTATGGCTATAATGACAAGGGAGGGAGTTCAGCAGGATGTGTGAGAATTCGATTTACAAGGAAGAAGAGAGTGCACATGGTTAAATTATATGGGATACCAAGATGAATTAACAAAAACATGCCCAGACCAGTGGAAGCTGGAAAGCTTACTGGCCAGGGGAAGAGTTGTAGTAACCAAAGAAGTGATGATTTCCTGYRCCTGAATGTGAGTCAGCCCCTAAATGAAACAAATTGAAAAATTCTTTTATCCTGTGGACAAGTTATTTCATAATAACAGGTTAGGATATTTTGTCTGTTTTTCCTGAGGTGTCTGATGTGGATGACTGACATGGAACTAAGAATTCTGTATTATGTGCAATAACTTGGATAAATAGTCTTTCAGTGCTTGCCAAGCAGGCAAATAGACAATGTACTGATACCATTTAATCTATTTAGAAATGTTATTAAAGTTTCTACCTGTAGGCAATTTCAAAACAAAATAAAAAAGTTAGTTCAAAAATTACAATATTCAAATAAAAATACTTTTTTGATTTAATTATTCTTAATCAGTAGTTTGTTTTCCAACACAAAAATTCTCCAGCCTTGGTTATGGTAGAAAAAAGCGTGTTGAGTTGAGAGTATTGTACAGTATCAGCAGGACGGCAGGAGTAGGACCTGTGAGAGAAAGGCCAACTATTATGAGACTCCTATATTTGGTGCTTAAGTAAATTGTGTCAGCCTGAAGTGTAAACATATATTAAGGATACTGTTCTCATTAAGGAAAGCTGAGCAATCATTAGGTTACCACTGGTTTCTGAGAGTTTTATATTGTGTATTTACATTTATTTCTTCTTTTTCAGATGGAAATACTGACATGAACTTAAGAACTTTGATGCTTTCAAACCTTGAATTTTGATTGTTAAATGACTAGTTCAAAATACTGCCTGAACAAGATGAAATGCCTTGAAGACCTTTGGTTCTGCTTTCATTTTTCTTGAAGCAATGGTTTTCTCAGCAATGTTGACGCTGGCCCACTCTGGGACCTCAAATGCTACTTTCATTGTTTATGAAAATGCCTATACGAATTTTACCACTCCCCAGTTCTTGCTTCATAGTGGCACAACACAGCCATTGAGATATGGTTCARGTGCTGTGCTCACCACTGAGAGAAGTACTTTCCTAGTAAACACCACAGCTACCCTGCCGTCACAMGAAGTTTTCAGGAGCTTGAGTTTGCCACTCCAGATCATTCTTTCTGCTGCTATGATATTTATCCTATTGGTTTCTTTCCTTGGAAACTTTGTTGTCTGCCTGATGGTCTACCAGAAGGCAGCTATGAGATCTGCAATTAATATCCTCTTAGCAAGCCTGGCTTTTGCAGACCTGCTGCTGGCAGTGCTGAACATGCCATTTGCTCTGATAACAATCATTACCACTCAGTGGATTTTTGGGGATATATTTTGCAGAGTTTCTGCCATGTTCTTCTGGCTTTTTGTTGTAGAGGGGGTAGCCATTCTTCTTATTATTAGTATTGACCGATTTCTTATCATAGTTCAGAGGCAAGATAAACTGAACCCGTACCGTGCAAAGATTCTTATTGTGATTTCCTGGGCAGCATCCTTTGTTGTTGCTTTTCCRTTATCAGTAGGGAATCCTAATCTGCAGATACCCTCGAGAGCACCTCAGTGTGTTTTTGGCTACTCTACAAGCCCAGGTTACCGAGCCTATGTGATAGTTATCTTGCTAATTGCTTTTTTTATTCCGTTCCTGGTAATGTTGTATTCTTTTATGGGCATACTCAACACTGTCCGCCACAAYGCAGTTCGTATCCATAGCCACCCTGATAGCATATGTCTCAGCCAGGCCAGCAAACTTGGTCTCATGAGCTTACAGAGACCTTTTCAGATGAATATTGATATGAGCTTTAAAACTCGTGCCTTCACAACCATCCTGATTTTGTTCCTAGTCTTCATAGTCTGTTGGGCACCATTCACCACTTACAGCCTTATTGCCACGTTCAACAGCCACTTCTACTACAAGCACAACTTTTTTGAGATAAGCACTTGGCTCCTTTGGCTCTGCTACCTCAAGTCTGCACTGAACCCACTGATTTACTACTGGAGGATTAAGAAGTTTCATGATGCATGCTTAGACTTGATGCCCAGATTCTTCAAGTTCTTGCCACAGCTCCCTGGCCATACGAGGCGGCGCATCCGGCCCAGTGCCATCTACGTGTGTGGGGAGCATCGGTCGGTGGTTTGAAACTGCAGTTGTTTGACAGTGATTGTTGTTTGCTGGGGTAGTTTGTTTTTTTAGGCTTTAGGTTGAATTTTGTTTTGTTTTATATGGCTTTTTCAGTGTGGCCATATCTTATAACTTGATTAAATTTTCAGTACTTYGTGCAATTTTGGGAAGATAGAGGGAGGGAGCATGATTTGCTATAGTTGGGTTTACTACCAGAATACAATGTAAGCAGAATAACAAATGTTACCTCTAGGATTCCATGGAAATCCATTCTTTTAATGAAAACTATATTTGGAACATCTTGTCAGGTTTATGCTTACTAGGCCTGCAATTTTACCTAATTGTAGGAACTTTTTTTATGCTGCTAAGATACGATGTATTTAGTTGGTGTAATTTTTTGGAAAACTGTTGCTGCTGTCTGCCAGTATATTAGAGCCAAAAAGTCTCATTAGATTATTTCTATCTAATTTAATGATATTTCAGAAGTTTTCATGGTAACATTAAAAACCTGCTTTTTTAATATTTCCATTAATATTTTTGTGCACTTTACAAAATTTACTATATAGTTTATTCATTTGAATATTTTGTTCTGTATTGCAGATGTATTATTATTGCTTGTTATTATTTGTTTAATTGGTGAATTTCAATGAAAGACCCATGTAAGCTCTAGGACGGTGATTTATGTTGGTATAGCTACGTGTACAGTCGTAGATTTTCTCGTTTTCTAGCAATTGRTCAAAATTACCTTCTCAGTTATCAGGAGAGTTAGAAGGAGAAAACAGAGGAATGAAAGAGAAAGCAAGAAAAATACTATAACCTGAGATTTAGGTTCACACATGGTTTAGAAGAATAGTGTTCGTGTTAAGATTGTTACAGGGTAAAGGGTGACTGCAGTTGTTATTTGAGGCTATTACAAGTCATCCAAACCTCATGATATGCCTGAAAACCTATCTGAAATAGTGATTTTTGGGCCTGCAATTTATAYTGTGTTGGTGTAATGTTGTTTCTGCTTGGAGCTCATATAAGGCTAGGTGTGCTCTACGCAGCTGAAATCCTGCTGTCAGGCATTTGTTGGGATAGGATTAGAAATAGTAGGGTAAACCAGCACACAGATAGCAAATGAACCATAGTTGAGGTTRGCATTAAGTCTACATAGTAATTGCAGGGAGAAAAAGTGTTCTTGATGTGTTTTGCTGTTTAAGTATTGGATCAAAACCATAAACAGTCACAGAATCATAAAATGGCTTGGTTTGGAAGGAACCATAAATATCATCTTGCTCCAATAGCCCTGCCATGGGCAGGGACACCTTTCACTAGACCAGGCTACTCAGAGCCCCATTCAATTTGCCTTTGACTCTTCCAGGGATGGAACATCCGCAGCTTCTTTGGGAAACCTGTTCCAGTGCTTCACCACCCTCACATGGGARAATTTCTTCCTATATGTTTTCTAAATCTACTCTCTTTCAGCCATTACCCCTTATAACAGTCAGCAGCAGAGTTTGCTGGGGATGTAAGTTAAATTCGCCTTTTCCCTCTGATACTACTTCACATTGATTTTTTCATTACCTCTTTGTCTCTGTAGTGCCTGCTGCCTCAAGGGTTTACTCACTGTTCTCATCTATTAGGCATCAGCTTCTCTCCCTAAAATGCCAAACTACCTTTCTGATTAATGTCAGACTGTGTTGGTATCCTCCTGGAAAGCAGAAAAACAAGGATTTTCCTTGATGATAGCAAACCAAACTCAGATACTTCTTTTTTTCAATCAGCTAAATAAATATTTATTGTGAGACAAGTAGAATTAAGACTTGGRTTTGAGCTTTGGGGCCAGATCCCCAGTTGCTCTGGGGTTGGGAAGAATACCTGCAGAATCAGCTTTTTGGGGCTGTTACTGAGAGCAGAGGGATTGGTGTGCAACAGACACCAACCAGARCTGGGGTTTGGGCTTCTCTTGCTTCCATCAGTCTTTCAGTGCCCCAAAGCATGGGGAGCTCTCTGTTCTTGTACCAGAGGAGCAAAAATAATAGCAATTTTATCTGCTTCTGTGTATCTGCACAGTACATGTGTGTATGAAGGAAATGTCCCATGTGGGTGTACAGGGACTGCTTGCTTCCTGACAGCAGAAAAGCATTCAATCCCAGATTTTTTTTTAAGGTCTTCAGTAAAGAACTAATTTAAGCTAAGTTAGTTCTGTTCTTCTCATTGGCAGCTGTTCGTAAAGCTGTTGTTAAATTTTAGGAGTAGAAAAGGAACAATTTTGAATTCTGTAATTTCATTTWAAAAAACCCAACAAACTGCCAGCTGAGTCTGTGGGTTATGTGTAAAGGCATCTGGCAGTGGTGGTGTTATTGATGACCATGCTTTCTCTTTCTTGTCAGTTTTACTGATGATGGTATAGATTTTTCTGATCTAAAGGAGCTCCACTATAAAGCAGAATGTTTTAGTATGTCTTTGCAGTAAAGCTTTTATTTTTCAATTACATTTACATTGATAGCACAAGTTTATGACCTGGTTAGTATGAATTTTCTGTTTCAAAGCTGTCATACATGTTTATCTCAGAAAGCAGCAAAATTGTGCTTAGAGTTAATGTAACAGAGTGAGAGTGTACATTGTCTAAATGGCAGGAACAGGTATTTTTGCTGTCTTCCAGCTCTATGATGCAAGAGATTTGAATGTTGTAAAACACAGTAATTCAAGAAGGAAAGAAGATGAGCAATACAGGAAAATAATTGAAATTATATTCCTGAAGGAGGAGGGAAAAACATTTTGTGCGATTTTTGTGATCTCTGATATGTACTGGCTGTGAAGTATGAATTGCAAACATCAGACAGTTGATTTGTCTTGGTAATTAAGCACTTGTTTACACTGACTGTAACAAGGTTTCTGGTCAAAGCTGCATCTACTGATCCTTGGAGAAAAGAAACCCAAATTGTGTTGGCCAAATTCAGAGGTGATTTCCATAGTGATGCAGTATTCACACTTGCCAGGTTTTTTGAGGTGATCAAAGCATATAGTGAACAAAAGTGTGTTCAAAAAAAGAAACAAGGTATGGTGTAGAAGTATCCCCAGGGTAATTATGTGTTTACAGAATCATTTGAGCTATTGTGTCTATGTACTGTCTTGAGAGCAGTGCCTTGATAACTACAGCTAAAGTCCTAGGACCAAGTTGAAGACCTCTGAACTGCTCAGTCTTGCTGTCTGTGATCCTGCCAAGAATCCTGTATAACCTCACTGAGATTTGTAATGTTAAAACMCATACATATTGGCAGAAGTGGGTCTCCTGGGGCAATTTAATGGTCTTGACCAAGACCAAGGAACTTAAAAACTCAGACTGATCCTTCTTGACTTYAAAGGGAAATTATAATTTTCTTCCTCTCCAGAGATGATAGTCATTACTAATCTGTATTCCCTCATGTTCTATTTTCAGACATCTTTAGTATGGAGGATTTAAATGAATGTATTTTGAAGTATGTTGCAGTTAATTTGTTCAGTCAAGGCATGCTGCTTATACACGTCTCAATTGTACAAATCTATTGCTGAAATTATTCTTTTGTACTCAAAATTGTGTATTTTTGACATTTCTTGTTACTTATGTAAAAATATTTCTGTATATAGAGAAGAAAACTGTTTTGCCTCTTACTGCTTTCTGTCACTATTTTTTTCACTTGTATGCTTAATGCTTTTATATTTTATTTTGGGCATATGCATAAATAACTGTGAGATTTCAGTGATCTTTCTGAACCCATTTGAGATTTTTAATTCCGAAATCATTCAACAATGCCCCCCTTGAAAGAGATTTTAATTTATTTTAGTGTGAAAACTAAAAATTCAGAGCACAAGTTTGTTGTGRTTGGAATGGTGAGAAATATCTTAAGTCTGGTTTTCCAGGAGCCACTACTTTGCCACTACTTTGGTTTCTTTTTTTTTTTGGGCTAGTCATTTTCTGATGTGGAGAAACCTTGAATTATTGTTTAAAAAAAAGTTGTTAAGTAGAATTGCATTGTCTTTTCTGTATATAATACACCCATGAAAGTACCTGAGAAACAACAACAAAAAAAGAGAAAATAAACATAAACATTCTMAAAAATGTAGCAAGTCTTTACAATTGACTCTCTTAATACATGAACTTGTTTCTTGTATTTAATGCCTACCTGCATAATTTCAAAYACTTCCTTTATCTGTCTATGAAATAACCAGGATTGCCTGATATAGGGGGTTTTGTTTAAGCCCCCTAATGTTTAAGCCCCTACAAAATGTTTCTTGTATAAAGCCTTTGCAGAATGCTCTTTTCTGAGACACTGTCAAGATATCTAGAACAATTGGAATAGTATCCAGCAAGCAGAGAGAGCCTAATAAGGAAGTAACTTTCCTAAAATACTACCTGAACTGAGTGTCCCACCTTTTAGCTTGCACTAAGTAATTAAGATCATCTTGCTGTGCAATAAATAAAGCAGGCAGTAGTACTGCAGGGCATGATTCATATCAACACAAGACAGTGACCTTTATGATTCAAGTGCTGCATGTCTGTATGTGATGGATTATTCCCCATATTAATAGAGTGAAAAAAGTTAAGCATCTCAGCTGTTTTTGGGAAAACTTTCAGCTTGACGATGACTTAGCAGAAATGCTGCTGGAGTAATTTCTCTAAGTGATGAAGGCATGTCCCCAGTGAGTGCCTGAGAGGGGATAGATATTTCTGGTTGCTTGAAAATGGCTGTGCTCAGCTACTGGAGTGCCTCATTCTGAGACTCCATACCTCTGCAGCAGCCAGAGGTTCCTCCCTCATCCTCTCCTGGTGCCCCCCCCATCCCCCCAAGGCAGCTATTTCTGTGCCACTCTGTTGCAGGAGGTGGGTACAGTGGTGGCAGGAGGAGGTGGAGGTCCCTGGGCAAGCTGTGGAGGCAGCAAACCTCTCACCCTGTGCCACTCTTTCCTGTCTTTGAGTTCAGGTTAGACCATCAATGACAGGCTGAGGATGAGTTTTACCACCTCTGGTTGTACCATTGTGCCAGAGTAGGAGAGGTGTTACAGGAGCACATAGGCTTGCCTCTAGTGCTRGTGCAGGATCCTTGTTTTATCCCCAGTAGTGTTAGAAATTTTACTCTACCTCATCTTTCAGCAACTGAGCTTCATCCATCTTCAGCCAGCTCACGACTGAATAAGAATCCCTGAGCTGACCTGTGTCTCTGTGAGGGTTCTGGGCGCAGGATCCGCCCGTGAGCTTCCAGCATAACAAAAGTTCCTGCAACTTGCTCTCAAAACAAAATGGCATACATGGAGACAACCACAACTCTGCTCAGATGTAAGTGGTAAAACAGTCATAAGTCAGTGGCTACACTCTACRGTGGAGAAAAATGTGAGTTGTGAGTTACTTACCTCTGTAAGTGCCCCTTACAGAGACGGTGTTTGTTTTTAAAATTGATGTATGGATATTTATGCACAGACTCTTGGGTTGTGTTGTTCTGCCTCATTGTGTGACAGTGAATGCAGCTTGATACCAAATCRTTACAGTACTGCTGGTAAGTAACATAGTGTTCATAAATACCAAAGTAGAACTTGTTCCTGGCTTATATTATTATCCTGACTGCATAACCAGCTTTGGCAATGTGCAGGCACAGAACATAGCAAAAATGAGATATACTCCTCATTTAATCGGTGCTCTGCCTTCAATAGGTTACTGCACTCCAAACCTCTGTGGTTGACCTGAAATAAAATTARGCCTTTTTGCCATCATGAGTAGAAATTCCACTGACATTTCCCTGTCTTTTGAAAGAGAAGGTCTTATAAAATAAATGACAATTCCTCCCAGAGTCAGTTAATCTGAACTCCAGAGGGGATGTAATCACAGCTCTAATAAATTTAACAATGTCTTCCTTTGATTTATAGGGCTTAGACTCTGTGTCAAAGACAGAGGGAAGTTTTTGGTGGCTAAGGRTATTGCCTGAACACCCAGGATGGCAAGAGGAAGCCACTGAAGCCTATGTTAAAATCTCACTGCTACAGTTTGAGCCCTGCTGTTCTTTTGGGTGTCAGTGCTGCTTTTTTCTGTAAAAGTAATTCCTTTCAAAGGAAGAGAGATGTAATGGCATCTCTTACGTAATTTCTTGCTTCTTTATTGACACTTTAACTGTGACAAYAGTAATTTTGAATTTGATTTCCTGGACTTGGATTTCTTTTCCTTCCTCACTGAAGGGGAATTGAAGCTGTCATTTATCAGCCTGTGTTCTGCATCTGATCTAGAGGAGAGGACTGGTACCATCAGCCCCTCCTGTGAACTCCTTCACACTTAACACTCCTTGGGCTGTAGAGAAAGGGTGAGTGTGGGAGGAAAGTGGGAGGATGTTCTCCAGCCACTCTTTGGTACCAGATGATGTAGAGTTCCACAGTTTGGCTGTCAGGAGSGCAGCAGTGGAAGCCAGGCTCTCTCCATCAGTGCAGGAACTACCCCAGCTCAGGTGTCTCCCTTCTGCTGAATGTTTAAGYAGTCTTTAAAACTGAAACAGCTTTTACCTAGGTGAGGGAGGGTGCCCTTTCTGTTCCTAACTGAGATTAGGTAATAGGATTATCACTGATTCAAGAGGTGAGGAGAGACTGTTGAAAATCYCCTGTGATCCTGAGAACAACTGAAATCACATCTTTTTTCTAATATTTGCACTACTGAATTATTAGGTTAAGAGAGTGGTCTACCAAGACTTACTGTTTAATTTATGGGCTTTTTTTGCAGCCTAAGCTGTTTGAGCTCTGAAAATGCCTATGGCTGGATCTTCTCTGTGGCATAGATAATGTAAAGCCTGTTTTGTAAATTCTAGTTTGGGATGGGCATGGCTTACTGCCATCAGTGCTGCAGCACTTCAGGACATATTCAGAAGCAGGTGTACGTGCTGAGATACATCTCTGATACTTCAGCTATCTATAGCATAGATAGCTCCACCAAACACTTGAGGCTCTTTTGCAGCCAGTGGAGATGAGTGGATGCTGTGAAGTTTTTAGCCTCTGGAAGCCTACCTTCCAAAAGGAGGGAGAGAAACAGCATGAAAAAGCCCTAAACAATTTTTTTTTATTTCTGGTGATAACTCCACTGGAAAAAAAGATTGGGCACTTCCTCTAATGCTTCTTTGTAGATGAGATGCAAATTCCTGTACTTCTAACCATGATGTGGATTTTCTCCTGAAAAATTAAATTGGGCCCGGTTTGGTCCAATTTTTCAGAAGGAATTAGAGCCCTTTGCTTCTATGTGAGAACCCCTACAATGAGAGTTAGTATTGTTAAACTAGAAAGCATTGCCCTTGTACCTTTAACTACTTGGTCTTTGATTTCTCGTGTTTCAGTGTAAACAAGACTTTATAAAGTCATTTCTAAGATTACCTAGCCTTCTAGCATGAGTTTTTAAATTATTCCATTTCCGTTATGTTAAATTTAGAAGTCCAGAAGACATCACTGTATAGGCTGAGCTGCCCTCATATCTATTTTGTTAGACTAGATAGAGGGAGAATGGAAGATTTGTAAGAYTAAATTTAAGTAAGAATGAAGCCAAGGGACTGTCTTGAGGGGACCTGACTTTGTAGCCTGCTAAATTGAAGGCAGTCTTAACAGCCCATTTGATTTCAGATTTTGTTTGGGCATTACCTGATGTGAACTGCAGGAGCAATCCTGTAAATGTCAGTGGGAGCTGAAGATTTACATGTCCTGATCWCCAGGCACCACATCTCATTCATTCCTGTTCCCCTCATTCTGTCCCCATGAAGTTTTGTGGCCTCTTGCACTGTGCTGTGCCTCCCAGGTAAGTGGTGGGAGAGGCACTTGGATCTTGCTTTGCCTCCTCAGCAGCATGTGCTGAACCATCCTGCTGAGAGATAAGTCCTTGTCCATGTGTCCGCGTTTTAAAGGAGGTGAGTTTTTTATCATTAGATCCCTGCCTTCCTCCACGTGAGCTGGAAATGTAGGGTTTCATGTAGGTGCTGTGGGGGATGGAAACCAGGACTTCAGCAGGAAGGTGTCAGTCCTGCCAAGTATTTCTACTGGACAGCTGCTTKTCTGTCTCCTGGAGGACCTGAGACAGCCTGCGGGGGTGGCTGACTTCTTCACTCGTGGGGCAGCAGGTGTAGGTCCCTACCTCTGACCTCTCAGTAGGAGGCTGCAGCAATTCTGGTGCCCTCCTGGTCCTTAATGCCTCATCTTTATCATACAACAGGAGACTTTTTTAAAACTAAAGCAGGTCTTCAAGAAGAAAGAAAATTTCTAGAAGTATTTTATATTGAGATACTTTGAGAGGTGCTTTTGTTAGCACAATAATTAATTCGTGTGATTTATATTACACAGGAAGCCAGACTACATGACTGTAGTAACTTTTTCTGGCTGTATTCTATATGAGAGCCTGATTCCACTTACAGGAAACTTAGTTTTATTAGAGCCATTGTCAAGGTAARCCTGACTATTGGTAGAAAGAATTTCAAACATAATTAAAAGAGGACAAAGAAATTGCACTTTCAAGWGGCTAATTCATCCTAGGTCAACATTGGTGGCACTTGATTCTGGAAAGTTTGCTTTTCTAATCAACTTTCTCAGAGGAATTCATTAACTGAAAACCTGTGACTAATGAAAGATGTTTTGTTCTWTTGAAGTTCAAGCTAATTTCCATGAAGGTTACTATTACTAAGCAACAGATTCTGCAGAATGTCTCCTGGGGGGCTGRAACTGTAATATGTACAAAGAGTAAAGCAAAACACAGCACAAAAAATGATGAAATASTATCCCCAGACACAGAGGCCACATATAGCACCATGGCCAGGGCCTGTTTTGGAGTATCCTTCCTTGAAAGCTGTTTTTTGACCAATGGGAAAGCTCCTGCAAGAGCAAAAGATSAGCATAAACCATATCACCATCTGTGGTGAACGTAATGCAAGATTCAGCCTGTACTCAAATGTAGAGGTACACCAGAGCATGACCAAGGGGAAAAAAGAGCGAGTCTCAAATATATTTCAGCATCCATTATTCTTTGGAGAAAAGCAATCACCTGTAATATACTTTAGTGATATTGAAAGAAGAATGATTATTCCAGCTGTGAGAGCAGAGGGAAATGAAATACAGGAGTGCTTTCTTGAGTCACAAAAGATGGTGTCATCTTCTATGCAGCTTTGTGTCAGTAGAAATATATATCTGCACCTTGCTTAAGTAAAAAAGCATACCTGGATGTTCAGCTTTGGGGATGGAAATTTAATTCTGTCCTCTTAATTTGCCTTTATCCACCAGCTTAGCTAAATACAAGGTACAARTGATAAAGAAGGGAAAACCCCAAACCCCTCAATTACTTCCAATAACCTTTTAAATGTTTGCGTGAGCTCATTTGGTCTTGTTCTTTTTTGTGTTCAGTTTGGGTGACTCTGTAAGTGGTGTAGTTTTCTGGCATAGAATTTGCACGAGGTGAATTTCAATATTTGATCAATAGAATTAATGAACTTTACAATACCATGCAACTTGAACCACTAATCATGGTACACATAGGATATGTRCAATCTGAAAATAAGTAAAATATTCTAAATATTTGAGTTTAAAATGTCTCTCCAAAGGTAGGAACAGAATATACAAAGCAGTTTTTAGCAGAGAAATCCAAGTGTTTTCTAACTGCTCTGATTATTACTTTCACTTTTTTTTTCCAAAACATATCTTCTGACACTATGAAAGAAAGGTTTATTATTATCCCAAGTTTTATGAAGTGACCAGTGAGGCACAAGAGACACTAATTTTTGGAGAAATGAAGTAAACATAACCTCTAGCTAGATGCTTCCTTGTCCCTGGAGGTACTGAGGGTCAGCAGATGTCTACACTCCCAAGCTATGTGAAGCAGGTTCTTTGGACATTTCTAGGAGCAGCTGTGTCCTCATCTGGCTGTGATGGAGGTGCTTAAGTCACACCAAAGCCCTGCCAGTGTCCAGGCATTTAATGCAACTCCTGCCTACAGAGGTGGTACAGTTATCTCATGTCCACCCTTTTCCTCAAGAACCCAGGMCTTTAATAAAACACATGTATTCATTAGACAAGGACTTAAAAATACAGGTCTCTTTCCTTCCACAGAAAGCCCCTGCAGCCATCACACCTTGTAGCAATAACTGGTTTTGGGCTTAATGAGTATCTCAGCACAGTTTAGTACAGTCCCAGGAATACTCTGCAGCTCATGTTTGGCTGGCTGTTCTGGGAGATGCCTTGTCACATGAGAATGGCAATACCACCATGAAGCACTATCTCAGTACTCAAACAGGCAAATAAATTGGAAATAGAATTGGACTGACCTGAAGCTGCAGATAAGGGCTATGCTCAACTTCAGGTCTGTTCTCATTTCAAACCTGAAATGGCTCACACCTTTTCCAGAGCGTTCTATATCTTGTACATAACTTTTGCATGATGGATTTTTTTTAGATGACTGATTCTGAATGTTAAACCTTACTCAGTTTAAAGGGATTGAGATTTTAGAAAGGGCAATCTGTTTCCCCATGACTTCTCTGTGAGAGTATATGAAGTAAAAATAATCAGGGACAGAATGCCTGGGAATCTGAACCCATGATATCTCTCCCACCCCAATCTATGCAGAAATTTTGTAGCTCAGTTGAAAGATCACCATTTCTCTGCTTCTATTATGAGTATCAAGTTACTGGATGACTTTTAAAAATGAATGTGCCGTTAGAAATAGGTTCTCTACCTTAATTGTGTGTTCATTTTATGTTATTGGCTGTAAATCATTTAAGCAAGGGTTTGGAATAAGTAAATTGTGAGAAGTCTGATTAATTGATTACAGTAAGTATAGCTTTCAGTCTTACAGCAGTAAAGATTTTGTGGTGGTCCCACAGGTCAATTGCATATCTGGAATGATGCTTATATTTGATAAAAATGTTGACAAAATTAATGATTTCCAAAATTTTGATACTAGCACTACTTTAAAATTGGTGTTACAGTGACATAGAGCAGTTATTGTTTTTACTGGCTTYGGTACATTTTGTTGTACATTTTGTAAGGAACAAAGAGAAATCCGTAGTTAACGTAGGGGGAAGTGCATAAGCATGCATAATCTGTAAACTGGGAAACAAGAATTCCTTAGTTCTGCTGCTGGTGGAGTAATTATTCTCAAGAATAACTTAGCATGRAGGATTTTGGGTTATGTTTCTGCAATAGGTCCTTGTTTTCTGAACTTCAGCAGATGCCAGTATAAAAGGTATGACACTCTCCAGAACGAAATAGTTTTTTGGATGRTTGTACACAGAGCATGGTGCTRATAACACCAAGATTGTGGGCTCAATCCTCATATCAGCCATTCACTTAAGAGTTGGACTTGATGATCCTTGTGGATCCCTTTCAAATCAGAAKATTCTGTGGCCTGTGATTGAGTGTGTATGTGTACTTACATATTGTTGTTGTCAATGTCATCACTGTCATTTAYGTTTACACACTTATCTACACTAAGCTCYATAAAATTAWTCCTCTCATTTAGATTGGTSTTCAAAGATAGATACAGCCACAGTGGAAAAGGGAAGGCTCTACTGCTACACATTTYTTACTGCATCTTGAATATGTAAAAATAATGAGATTACTATAGTCCTTTGTACTGGCCTTCTTCCCAGCTGGAGTGGAAAATGACAAAGCCATCATTCATGGTGATATAAAATGCATGTCTTGCCCAAGGAAGGTGGTACCATTTTCAAATGACCTGATTTGCAAAACTCAAGCTATTTTGGGGTGGAAGGTAAAGAGTCTGAATCGTCATATCAGATGAATCACTATCACATAATATCATGATAGCGTGATATGTCATGATATAYCATCATATCATGATCACTGTGCTCTGACCCCCTAGAACCAATCTTCTGATTGAGGYCTGCCCTAGACAGAGAGACTAAAAGCAAGCATGCTGAAGAAAATATAAACCTGAATATTTCTGAAATATAAAACTGAATATTTCTGACATGGAGGTATAATGGCTCTTGTAGAGCAAAAAACCCCTGATATTTGTAATGCATTGATGACCTATACATCACTTTTCTTATCCAGACTTCATAATGATTTCTTAGTGAACAAATCTCAAGAAATCAAATTTTGACTTTTTTTTCCCCAATGAACTTATCTAGCCAGTGCTATTTTAATTTAACTCATTTCCAGTCAGGAATATTTAATAATAGGCTTCTATATGAACTGTGCTTCAAACAGTAAGATGCTCTGCTGAGCTCTGAGTGCAACTGAAAACTTTGGTTTACAAGTGTGTAAAATAGTAAAATATGCATAGTAAAATCTGTGCTTTTATTTATTGCTTTTTTGAACCTTTAATTCAATACTAAGAATGCAATCATTCCTGACAAATGGAGAGTAGGTGCAATTATGGCTTRGGTAGTAATGTGCTTGAACTTCTGGAAAAATAAACTTTTTCTAAATATTCCTGTCAGAACATGCTTTTGTCCAGAGTTTCCTGCTGTTCCCTGATATTCCCCTGCATCTGAGAAATTACTTTAAACATGTTTGCCAGAAATTGAGATTCTAGTCTTTCAAGGGAATATTCAAAACAACAAATACATGACTTTTTAATGTCTCTGCTCYTTCCTTGCCACCAGGAGGATCAGTATAACACAAGGACTGTGGCAGCCTCTTGGTGCCAGTTCACTCCTGCCCGGTGAAAAGAGTTACRTGTGGAATGAAACCTCTTCCTGCTGAAGAAATAGTTCAAGAAACACATTGCTATGAAAAATCCTYGTGTGAACYTAATACAGGGGATGCTTYATTTTGGGAATAAGGGCCTATTACTTCCAGTTTCTCTATATTATCTCCTGAAATATTTTATTTAAAAAAAAGTCCCTCTAGCTCCAGTAGGGATTAGGAGCTGGGAAAAACCCACAATTGTTAAACCTGCAGGGGGTATATATTCAGTTCTACYGCTTTGACACATTCATTTCACAAGGCAGTGAATTGAATTTGGATTTTTTTTCTTCAGTCAATGTAGGCTGGTGGGTTTTACAGACAGGCTGGATACTTCTTGAAGTTCTTGGTGCCAGTGTCTTGGACCAGCATGATTTTGTGCTGGTTTTTATGTCTTACAGAGAAATGCACRTTGCATTAAGAGGTTTGTATTTGGAAGTTAATAATAGGACTCATTCTGGTTTCCTGAACTGTGTGCCTCCTTTCTGTAATAGCAATGTGAGAAATAAAAGAAACAGTAAAATCTTACTTTGTTACTGCATTTATCTGCTCAGTACATGTCTTTTAACAGCATTTGCTTTGAATTTTGTCAAGAATRAACTGTATTTGCCAGCTCTGAAAGGCACTGTAGGTCTTGGAGAGTGAGGCAAATTAATGAATCATTTGTGTTGGTTTGGTTTTTTAAAATTTTTTAATTTTTATTTTTTATTTTTTATTTCTGGATTCTGGGAAATATCAGATGGTTACTGTATTACAGATTCATTTTGCCTTACTTTCAGTACTAAAAGATTAGGCATCTAATCTAAACTACTTCCATGTGCTCTCTAGGTGTCTTCAGGTGGTGAATCATCCCTTCTATCCAAGAAACTTGTTTTAGGAGGATGAGCCATTATTCAGAAATGTCCACCTGCTTCCAGTGACCCTTGAGCAGCRTAAGCTTAAACTGGGGGAGGTTTAACTTTTGCATCTCCAAATTGTGGTAGGGTGAAGTTAAGAGTTTCGTTCTCTTCATGGTGATTTATTTTATCACCATGCTCGTTTCAAAAAGAGAGAAGCACAGAACACCCTGATTATCCCATGGTACTTAATTAATAGTTTTACTGAATCAAGTCCTATGTGAGCAGGGAAATGAGGTACCTGATATGGCATTCCCATTGTCTTTTGAATATATACAATGGTCCCCTCTACTCAGAGGTATAAAGAGGCAGTAGATTGCTTTAGTTCAAATTTTGACTGGCCAGTGTTGTCTCATYGTTGTTTTTTTCTTGCTTCTTTGTCAGCAGCAGAAATAATGAGCACCTTGTTTTCCTCCTGTATGACATTATTAAAGCTTGCAAATGACCCCTCAAATTTTTAGGTGAGAGTTCTCAGATTCTTCAGTGTGATTCTTATGACAGGCCTTGCACGCACCCTCACCCCTTTTTTCAGGACTCATCATATTTTACTCTCTTACAGTAAATCAATCCATTAATTTTACCTGTGGCTAACTTACTGTATCTTTGCATCATTACCTTAARATTTTGATTTTCAGTTGCTAAAAAATAAGTCAAAGCTTCTGTTATGGCAGATATTTCAGCATTATAATAATAACAAAACTGTTGCTACTGTCATGTTCTGTAGCTAAGAACTGTATTGTTAGTGACATTTAGTTAGGTTGTTTTATACTACTCCCTGTTATGGTACAGTTATGTGATTATTTTTWAAATATTTTTTTAAAAAATATTGATATAAAATACAGCACAGAGGAAAACTTGTCTAAAAGTTTCTCTCTTAGCCCTAAGCTGTGTCCAGCAGCATTTCTGCCTTTCATCCACCCTCTCCGGTGATATTTTTGGTATCTTCAGCAAGTCAGTCTTTCAATTCCACCTGCAGAGAATTGTCCTCACAATGCAGGACCTAAATATAGCTACAACACAGCTTGTGATGTACTGTGGTACAAGAGTACCACGATAGCTGCTGTAATGTACTCTGGGACCGTGGTGCTCAGCCCAGGTTGCTTTAACCCAGTGCTGTGTTAAACAGGAAGGAGAAAGATTGTCCAGTGTCACAGCAGAGAGTTATTCCCAGCAGYGTGTGGGGTGAGCAAGATGAGCTTCCAAGAGCTCCTTCTAAACTTTAACAAGCTGCTATCAGCATGTTTGCAGACACATCAGAAGGGTTTCCTGCCAGGTCTGTCCAGGGCACTGAATAGTTCTTCATCTGTTGATTAGAGGTCACAATGGGGGTCAGTGACTAGGCAGGAGCTTCTTCCTTGCTAGAGATGCTGAAGGCCCAACTGGTCTTGCTCCTACAAGAACTGGTACGATTATTTGAAAAGTGTGGAAGCTGCAAAAAGTCAATTTTTGGAAAKCTACTTGTGCACGAGGAGGCAGTTTCTGATCTGTCAGTGTAGCTTTACTGTCTGAGCAAAGGTAARTGTGAAAATGGGAATCATTTATCCAGAAATGGAGATTATATTATGSTTACCCTGCTATATGGGAGAATCATAATAAAATAGGATAATCGATGTTTCTGTGGGCACAATCCTATTAGTGAGTGTCAGCCATGGGAATGTGCAGACAAACCCACTTGCCAGATATTGCTGCACGACTCCCACTGAAGGCAACTAAGTGACACTGCAGGAATGCAGTGAGGAAAATTTCTCAATTCCAGACATTGCCATTCTAACCTCACTTGTTACACTGTGTCATGGCAATAATTTCCATTGCTTCTAGTCTCATCAGGAAATGGTGACTGTGTTTCTAATACTCAGGCTGAACAGTGTTTAATGAAYTTTTAATGAATTGTATTGGATATCTTTCATGGTTTCAAAGTAGATTTCTGAAGTTATCAAATAACAGGTGGGCCTTCCATATGTAACATTAATATATTTTTAATACTCATTTTGTATATAAATTCTGTAGCCAAGTAGAAAGTACAGCAGTGAAGCAGTGAACTTGAGATGCACTCATTTACTACAAACACATTWATTTCTTAACATTTAGAAATGCCATTGCCTTTGAGAGAGCTTGAAAGCTGCAGAAGTGAAACAAAACTCTAATTAGGATTACAGATTTGAACCTATATGAATAGTTTAGATTAGAGGCATCAAAGACCAAGATAAGGAAGGCTTTCAGCAACCACTAATGTTCTCAGAAATTGATAATGAGTTCCATCTACTCTTACCAGAAAAATCCTAAAATGRAATTTTCATATGGTTTTTCCCAGACCTTGATATGGGCAACAGAATCAACTCATCTTGTTTCCAACCTTTAATATGTTTCTACTAAGAAACAGACTCCAGCTTTTGCTGGAGAGTGAGAATGATCACAGATTCTTCAGCTGTACTCTAAGGTCTCTCAACTTTATTTTACTTGTGGTCTCCATTGAACATGAGAGTGCAGAGTCTCATGTGAGACTTCATATGCTTATGAAGMCATTTGAGACACAGAGTGGACTGATTTGAAGATTGTTGTGACCTTAACCCTCTGTAGCTTTGCTCCATGCAGGGTGAAACTGGATGTTTGAAAAACAACATTCAAAACTTCTTAWAATATCCCACAGATATCTTATTGTCTAATTAGAGAACTTGATACTGGAGAAAGAATRTTGTTTGGAGGTTTTTTCCTACATATTCAATGTACTGTGTCATCATTGTATGTTATTTTTCTAAAATATGATGCCCTAAAGCAGATTGCCCAGCAGTTAAACAATGGTCAGAGCGTTTACACTGATCTGCCAAACAATGACTTAAACACTATTGCAGATAAGCATTATTTTTCCCAGAAGTATTAAGTAGGTCTCTAGGGAGATTTTTTCAGGAGAAATATTAGATAGGGCTCCAAGGAGATTTTCTAGTCTTTCAAGAGCTGCCAAACAGGAAACAAATTTTATTCTATATTAAACCKGAATACATTGCTGTCAAAGTGGTTATTACTGGTTTACCTCAGCRTACTTCTGAGTAGAAATTGGCACTATAGATTCTGTCTGGGTGGGTGCTAAAGATGAACAGATGGATGCTTTTGGCCACATTTTATCTTAAGCAGTGAATGAAATGGTAATGACGTATTTAAGTACGGCAATCTCTGTAACTGAAAGTCTCAGAAGCAAAAAATGTTAAATCTGTGCATACGTCTTCCTAGTTCATAAGCTATTCTGGTCTGCCTCAGGATGACTGAACTTTTCTGCTTTACATGCTAGTCTAAATTTACCTCTTTTAATATCCCCATCTAGGTTAGACTTGGAAAGCAATAATTATTCCTCTGCTTGAAACCACAGGCAGTGTTTGGCATTATGCTGGAATGATTTATCTCCCTTAGATTAAACTGAATATTTTGAGTGAACACTGGATTGTCCAAATCAAATMAGAAGCAATCACATTGTCCTGAAATTTGGTGGGGGGTGGTTGTATTGTTTTTGTTTGTTTACTTAGTTGGTAGACTTTTGATTTTTTCATTTGTTGGTTTTTTTAAAACAGCAAGTGAGAGTACAGAACTTCCCAAAGRAGGAATAAGAAATACAAATGCTGCTTTGTTAGGGAAACACCAAACAAAATTTGCAGAATAGCTGTGCGACTTTAGAGTGGAAGGAACTTTCCTCTGTTAAGATTAAGATTAGGTTAGGCCTAAAAGATTTTCAATGCCTCATTGGTTTATTTAATTTTAGAGTTGTATTTTAATAAAGCAAATTAATGATTAAACAAAAATGCAAATTTACAGTCTGTTACACTTTTCCTTAAAATTGAGTTAATTATCAAGTATGGCTGCCATCAGTTTCTCAAGGTTTTTATTAATGTATTTTTTTTCAGTAATATTCCTGGAATAACCTATAATGTTTGGTGTCCTAGATTGCAAATAAAGGCTCAGTGTTTAACTGTTTGTCAAAGTGTCAGACAGATGATATAGATGATGCAAATTGTGCAGAAAATGTGTGAGGGACTAATTTGACTAATCTCTGCTTTTGATATTTTTATCTCCCATGTGTTTCAACTTTTAGAAAGGTTATTAGTTTTGTTGGAATTGGCAATGACAGAGGGTGAMACCATCTCCAAAATAGCGGTGATGAAAAATATCTCCTTATTTTAGCTATCTGACTGTGTGGGKTTTTTTTCTTGAGGTCCATCTGCTAGCACTGGCTCAGGAATCTTTTTTAGATGCATCACAATGCCCTTCCATTCCAGAAACTGCATAAATGCAGTACTGAATCACAGTCTTAAATCTAAGTGGGTGGAAAGCGCATTTCATTACACTACAGCTTGAATTCTTCAATTTCCTTTCTCTATCTTCTGGGAAGCCTGGGTGCTTTGCTATTCTTGCAGTGAAATTAGACATAAACCTTAAAAAGCCTTTTTTTCTTGAAGAGAGCACTACAAGTTGCCTGACTTTTGCTCTGGTCYCCACTTGGTTTAATCACAGCCATTTATCTGCAGCTTGCTTCAGTGGCATGCAAAGCCTGGCAGAAGTAAATCCCATCTCGCTGTTTCATGGACTTCTTATGTCTCCCCAGCGCTGGTTTCTCTACCCACACTTCTCCCTCAGCTTGTCTGCATCACCTCTCCAGCGTCACTTGTGTCAGCTCTGCCTACTCTTAATGGCAAGGATTCAAGGGTTACAAAATTCTCTCTTTGACTCACTGCTCGAGGGGCGGGCACCCATCTGCAATGGAAAAGGGCTATGCCTAAACTTGGGACATCCATTCAAACCTCGAGCAGCCTGCCCTCATTCAGCCTGCCCTCATTGTCTGGAGCTCAGTGTTGATCCCCTCAGTGCAAGGGGAAGAGTTGTTCAGGGTTTCTGTAGAGGACCAAGAGTCACAAACCTGCCTCCTCTGGTAGATGGATGCCTCAATTAGGCAAGCAGAAACATCAGGATCAGCTTGCTTATGAGCACTAACATCTTTTGGCCAAATATGAGTCCCATCTTTTTCAGTGCCAGACCTACAATCTCTTCCTTCTAAGTGCAGTAACACCAATGAAGCCAGGCTATCAGCTTGTGATGTGACACTACTCTGTCCTTTTYCCCTGGTTTCCTGCTGTAAAAATAGGGGGTCTTCATGTTCTCTTTCTGGATAGAGCATGCATTTAGATGCTTACCTGACATTTGATGGACTTTCCTAAATGTCCTGGATTCCTGGATTCCTGGATTTCCTGGATTCCTGGATGGCCTGAACATTACATTGAACACCACAGAGCCTGCACCAATGGGGCCACTATCCCGTGAGTGTCCATTGTCTGTATCACCCAAGGGCAAGGTAAAGGCAAGAATCTTGTCCTTGCCTCCAGAATCAATAATGATTGTTATCACTGCCAGTGATGTCCTGGGGCAGAGTCAGCCTCTTCACTTCTTTGCTCCCTGACTGCCACATATAGCCACAGAAATGTCCTTTCAGGACATTTGGGTCACAGCAGAAGTCTGTGCTGGTGGAAACAGGCACCTAAAATATCTCTTGCTGTCGCCTTAAATCCGTTTCAGGTCTGGCTAGGAGAGGAAGCTTTGGTGGTGTCCAGAAGGGCTACAGTGACCAAAACTTGACTCTTTAGTTAAAATTTTACAGGGATCTTGAAAAAAAAAGCCCTTGACATAAGCCAGCATTGTAAGCTTGCAGCCCAGAAAGTCAACTGAATACTGGGCTGCATCCAAAGAAACGTGCAGCAGCATGAGGGAGATGATTCTCCCCCTTCACTGTGCTCTCACAAGATCCCACTTGGAATTCTGTGTACAGTTCTGGTGTCCTCAGTATGAGAAAGATATGGAAGAGTTGGAGCAAGTCCAGAGGAGGCCACAAAATTGCTAAGAGGACTGGAGTGCCTTCCCTACAAAGACAGGCTGAGAAAGTTGGGATTGTTCAGCGTGGAGAAGAGAAGGCTGTCTGGAGACCTCATGGCAACCTTGCAATATATGAAGGGGCCAACAGGGAAGCTGGAGAGGGACTCTTCACTAGAAACTGTAGAGATAGGACAAGGAGTAATGGGTACAAACAGAAAGAGAGGAAATTTAGGTTAGATATTAGGAAGAAATTTTTGAGGGTGGAATAGGTTGCCTGATGAGGGTGCGAATGTTCCATACCTGGCAGTGCTCAAGGCCAAGTTGGATAAGACCTGTTCTAAAGGGGGTTTGAAGAAGGTGACCATTAATTTCCCTTACAATCCTTAACATTCTATGATCTTGTATCTTAGACAAGCAGATTTCCTGTCAGACTTGTTGAGTGGTTTCAGTGGGAGAGTAGTGTCCAAACTCAGAGCAGGAAATGTAATCCTAGCCCTCAAGATGGGAGCTATTTGCTTTTTACTACTTAAATCTCCTTTGTCACTCTGTCTTAGTGTGCCCCACTTCAATTTATCCAAGATGTAACTTCATACTCTTTTCCAGACACTTTCTGAGTAGGAAAAAAATGTTCTTGATGGGTTTCTTCTTGGCAACTGGTATAGTACTGGAGAAGAAATGGCTCTCCCCCAGTAGCAGGTAGCTGAAACCAAGCATGTATGGAACTATGAATCTTGCTGGAGCCAGCTCAAGCTATTTGGGTGCTGAAGCCTCCTTTTAGGATCTAAATGACAGCCAGAACAGAGCTTGAGTAACCTAGAGGTGTGCATGTGCTCTTTGGGCAGGTGGCTACTACCAGCCCATATAACACACATCTGACCTCTTCTCATTCTCTTTTCAGTGGGTTTTTTTTTTTCCCCTGGGTCTTTCTCTAGCACATCTCATTGCTTTGCAATATTTCCAAATCTAATTTGAATGCTTCTTCCTAAAAAATCTCAAACAGTGAATATAATCTGACAGATCATGTAACAGAATTTCTGAGATATAATGTTGATGCTGACTAAGGCAGCCTAATACTTCCCACTGCAAGTATTATTAACAAGGTTTACCCCAAAAAAAGGGTGCTTGCCCAGCTGCTCTTTCAGTCCACACAGTTAACTGGTTTCATTAGAAACCAAAAAATCACAGATCTTCCCAAAACCATTTAGAAACACTGAATTAACACCTTTGTGATTGAAAATAAAAACTAACATTGCTTCTTCACGGAAGAAGTCTGATAGATAGATGATCTGTCTAAAGGGTTAGTCAAAGTTTGAAAGTAATTGGGAAAATCTCTTAAATATGTGCCTCGGTTCATCCAGCCTCTCAGAGAAGCAGAAGACTGATTGTGACAAAAGGCCACAGAAGCAGTTACATGAATTTCCCCTGGGTGCTCCTGAAAGTCAGAGATRTGTGCCCGTGGCCTCCTTTTACTTATCTCCAGCCCTGTCTTTTTTTTTCCTCTTGTCTCCCTGCAATATGAGAACAGGTGAAATTACAGATGCTGTACAGTAAATCCAAAGATAAAATGGGAATTGCCTTTTGTTCTAAGTCTAATTCTGTCTGCTTTATCTTCATCCAATCAACAAATGATTACCACTTTTCTTGTTCTTTTTTTAAAGTATTTTCCTTCTAAAATTGCCAGGTAGAAGTGAAGCTGTGGTCAGAGGTACATTTTTTTCTGGGAAAGCTTTAACATAATTAGACAATGCCTATTTTGCAGAGAAGGGCCCATAAAAAATGTGGGTGCTTCATTTTTTGAAATGCCTTGTGGTATACTCTATAAAAATCTTATCTCAGAACTGGCTTGACCTAGAAATGCCAGCATATTGGAGACCCTTACTAGTGTGGATTTTGGCAGTCCAAAGTTTCTCAGCAGGCTCTAACAACATTGCCAAAAGTCCTGCAGAGAAAATTAATCTCTAGCAGAGCCAAGTTGCTTCGGGAGATAACCCAAGGGCTTAGTTGATTTGCCATTGTGAAGGAAGTTCAATATGAATATTCTGCCTTGCTCCCCTCTCATGCCTTTCTGAGTGTGCCCTTGACTCAAAACCGTTTCCTGTGTCTGGAAGCCAATGGCACCATCACCTCCCTTGTATGGCTGAGCAGCTGTCAGGGAGTAAAATCGTGATGATTTTTAGTAAAGGCAGGACAAATGTCACTAGAGAAAGGTTACAAAATTGGGCAGACAGTTTTTGTCATTTTGTTACCTTGCTACATCAAAAGTGAAAAGGAGAAATTGAGGTCCCGTGTGACATGTCAGTAGTAAATAAATGGAGAATGTGGCAAGACAACAGGTGACTGTATCAACAAGAATGTACATGGCCTTCTGTGCTCCTCCAAGTTTCTGTTTCACAGAAAGCCCTAATCATTTTGGGTAAATAGAGCTGTAAGCTATAGATAGACAAAAAGACATAAGAAGGAAATAATTCAGCATGCAGAGAAAGCAAGCCTGCTCTCTTCAGCTTTTTTTCATCTGTTGGTGTCCATTAAAAAACCAAAAAGGCAGCTGCTGGGGAGTCCTGATCTTCTGGCAATCCAAAGCAATTATTTGATTTGCTTTCTCACTGTTGCAGTGCTGAATCTGTGTTCCAGCAGGAGCTGGATTTATTATTTTAAAGCTTTTTAAACCTTCACAGCCATTTGTTTTATCCTAAGGCTTTAGTTTCCAAAATATGCTGTAATCAAACATAATGTAAATCTAAAAATTATTGAAATTTAGGTAACTTTAAACTCTGATGGGGGAAGAGAATGATATAGCCATTTTCAGTTTGTGCTAGTTTTTTTACCTTTCAGCTGCAGAAATAATAACAGTGTTTAAAGGAGTCAGCAAGGGGCTATATTAAGAAAAATGCCTTTCCTGGCTATGAACACACTATGTACAGTTGTGTGTGATTCATTCAAACTCACCATGTGACTCATTTTTTTTTCTCATTACATTTGTTACAGTTTGCAACTGTTCTTTTCTGTCAGAGAAATCCACATATTTACTTTCCTGAGGCACTCGTTTCTGTGGACCTCTAATACTAAATTGAAATAGGCCAAGCTGGTCTGACTGATGTTCATTTTCTCTGCTCATTTAATGAACTTTCTCTTCTCATTTCTTACTGTGTAATGGTTACAGCACAACCCCATCCCACACACCAAACAAAGATACATTTAAAGAGAACCACTTGGAAGAAAAATGTTGCCTTTCTCTCTAAACAGCATCTTATCTCCTGGATTCATACTTTCAAAAATAAAGAGGATAAGCATACAGTGGCCTCATTTTTACTTATAGGAGTAGACTTTGGCCTCTTCAGGGATCTGCTTGGTAGAGAAACCCTGGAAGAAGAAGAGTCTAAGAAAGCTGGTAAATAAGGGTCACCTCCTCCAAGCTCAGTATTCATACGTCCTGAAGATGCCTCCCAAAGAGAAGAGCAAGATGCTTCTGGACAAACTCAAACACTGAAAGGAAGCCCACAGAGGATGGAAGCAAGGAAAGGCAGCTTGGGAGGAATATAGAGAAATTCTCTGAGCAGACAGGGATCAGGTCAGGAAAGATAAAACTGTAATAGAAATAATCCTGGCCAGGGCCATCAAGGGCAACAAGAAAAAGCTTCTATAGGTATGCCAATGATAAAAGGAAGACTAGGGAAAATTTGAACCCTTTCTGTAAGGAAAGAAGAGAACTGGTTACCTGGGATGTAGGGAAGGCTGAGGTACTCAATATTTTTGCCTCAGTCTTCACCAACAGGTGCTTCAGCCACACCACCTGAGTCACAGAAGGCAAAGTCAGGGACTGGGAGAGCGAAGAACTGCCTGATTTAGGGGAAGGTCAGATTTGAGATCATCTAAGAAACCTGGAGGTGCAAAAGCCCAATGGGACTTATGAGATGCACCCATCAGGATGAGGGAACTAGCAGATGACAAAAATTAACCATTTAAAAGGATAAGAAAATTCTGGAGCAAGTCTAGGGGAGGGCCACAAAGGTGATCAGAGGTCTGCAGCACCTCCCTTACGAGGACCGGCTTAGAGAGTTGGAATTGTTCAGCCTGGAGAAGAGAAGGCTCTGAGGAGATCTTATAGCGTATTCCAGTACCTATGGGGGCTTACAGAAAGGCTGGGGAGAGACTTTTTACAAGGGCATGTAGTGATAGGACAAGGCATAATGGCTTTAAAATGGAGGAGGGTGAGTTTAGATTAGATATATGAAGAAGTTCCTCACTGTGAGGGTGGTGAGGCACTGGAACAGGTTGCCCAGGGAAGCTGTGGATACCTCATACCTGGAAGTGTTCAAGACCAGATTGTATGGAGCTCTGGGTAAGCTGGTCCAGTGGAAGGTATCCCTGCCCAGGGCAGCAGGGATTCTTCCACCAGGAAAGGATTTCGTGGGAGTCCACCATGATGGTGATGATAGGGTTGTGTTCTTATGGGTAAGAATCAGGGAGAGGGCCAGCAGGGCAGATATCACAGTGGGAATCTATTAGGGACCACCCAAACAGGATGTAAATGTAGAAGAAATATTCTGCATGTGGCTGGCAGAAATCTCACAGTCACTAGCCTTGTACTTGTGGAGAATTTCAACTTACCAAAGTCTGTTGGAAGCACAGCACCGGAGAGAGGAAGCAGTCTGGGACATTCCTGGAGCATGTGAAAGATAATCTCTTAACACAACTGGTGAGGGAGTCAGCTAGGGAAGGCTCCCTGCTGGACCTGCTATTCACGAACAGAGGAGGGCTGGTGGGTGATGCTGGGCACAGAGATCACAAAACGGTCATTTTCAATTCTCAGAGAAGTAAGGATGGGTGCCAGCTGAACTGTTAGCTTGGAATTCTGTGGGGCAGGCATGGCCTCAGGAACCTGGATGACAGAGTCAGAAAATAGTCCTGAAAGGCAAAGGAGTTTAGGAAGGATATCCTAAAAGCACAGGGGCAGGCCACTCACATGTGCTGAAAGATGAGCCAGCAGGGGTGACCAGCCTGGCTGAACAGAGCTTCATCTGGAGCTTAGGGAAAAAACCAAGAGTTTATGACCTTTGAAAGATGGGGCAGGAACTCAGGAGGACTACAAGGATGATGTGAGGTTATGCAGGGAGAAAAGCCAAACTAGAATTTAATCTGGCCACTGCTGTACAACACAGTAAGAAGTGTTTCTATAAGTAAATCAGCAACACATTGAGGCTTAAGGAGATCGTCCATCCTTTATTGCGTGTAGGGGCAAATGTAATGTCAAAGCAAGATGAAAATGCTGAGATACTTAATGTTTTCTTTGCCTCAGTCTCTAACAGCAAGACCAGTTGTTCTTTGGATATCCAGCCCCTCTGAGCTGGGAGAAAGGCAACAAAGCTGGTGAAGGGTCTGAAGCAAAAGTCTTTTGAGGAGCAGCCAAGGGGATAAAGGAAGCTCAGGAGAGACCTTATTGTTCAGGTAACAAGCGATAGGGCATGAGGAAACTATCTCAAGTTGCTCCAGGGGGGTGCGGATTGGATATTAGGTAAAATTTCTTCATAAAAAGGGGGTTGTCAAGCACTTGGAACAGGCTGCTCAGAGAAATGGTTGAGTCACCACCCTCGGGGATATTAAAAAGACATTGACTTAGGGACATTGTTTACTGGTGACTATGACAGTGCTGGGTTAATGTTAGATTCAATAATCTAAGAAGTTTTTTCAAACCTAAAACATTAGATGTTACTATCAATGGATGGTTAAGAGTCAAGGGGTCAGAAATGTTTTTGTTTTCATGTTTGAAATAGGGAAATATTTAAAATTCTCCATTCCTATCTGAATTATAAAGTTCTGTGATTTTTGACAATCATCTAAGAAATTCAGGATGAAAATACATGGCATATTTCAGTTATGATGAATAAAACTGAGAAAAATGATGGATAAGTCTTTTGGCAAGATCTGGGATAAAAAGAGGGAGCAGGAACACAAAACAGCTCCTGGCAGTACTGACAGTGGCATCCTCTTGACTCATAATGACTGAATGGGAGCTCCACATTGCATGGTGGGCTTTGCACATGCTCACTCTTCACAAGTGCAGTCCTCATCACCTGAGCTCAAGTTGTGAGTTGAGATGCTGATCTGGGATGTAGAAAATTATAGGCAGCTGGCTTGAGATACCCATTTGAATTGGCCAAAGTCTTCTCATGAAGGCCAGGCACTGCTGTATTTTGCTGTTCCCATGGCCAAGGACTTAATAAATTGTCACTGTCTGTGCAGTGAAGATTTTTTGTAAGAAGGGAAGTGCTTTTCTTAATGATGCCAGATATGCAGGTGATGTGGCCAGGACCCTTGAGAACATTCTGTGCCTAAACCCAGCGTCGAGAAGCCTAAATTAGAAGCTTAATCACACAGCCTGCCAATTTAATCAGTGTAGAGAGACAGACGCCTCCAGAGAATGGTATAAATCTTAGTGCAAGTGCATCCTAAAAATAGTTGTGAAGAATCACACCTGAGCCTGCTATATCTAAGAGTGGCTTTTTTGAGCTGGACCAAAGGAAACGTAGTGAGGAATTTAAAAACATAAAAAATTAAAATTACAAAAAATTACTGTATGTGCTGGGAACAAAGTAATAGCATATTCAGAACATCCCCTCCCCTTTTTATCTCTTCAGTAAATCCACACATGCATAATATTTGGAGAATTTAAATTTAAAATTAAATTATAACTGCAGAGTGTTATAATACATTCACATAAAATAAATTCAAACAAATAAATATGCAGACCAGAACAAAGGAATAATAATTTACTTCATTTTGGATTTAAGTAATGAATTATGACAGCTGTACTAAATATGGGCAAACACCAGAGAATAACTAGGATATATACACATCAACGTATACTGTGTGAGTTTTTTTGTGTGAGTATGAATGCACAATCCTTCCTTACTTCCTTACAAGATAACAAAGCAATGAGATAACTCTGAATACCAAACACACCTAGAGGAAGGCAGACTATATAGAGAGAACCTGGACATGTGGCTGGAGAACCTTGTAATCTTATGGCCATGTTTCAGATACCTTATCCAGATGAAATTATTTTAGGCTTTTGAGTTTCAAGAGGACGTTTGGATGAATTTTTTTGACACAAAGCCCTCAGAATTTAGCACATTTTTCTTCTATTAAGTGTACAAGAATATTTTTATGTGCAAGTAGTGGTGTTAGCAGACAAGCTAAGGCACTTAAAAGCGAATGACAGCGAGGTGCAATGAGCCTCAGGAAATCAGTGGTTTCATGAACACAGTTTTTGTGTTCTTGCAACCGTTCTGTTTAATTTCCAATCCTGGATTTCTTTTGTGTTATGCCAGCTAATAAGCTGTTCTTGATCCATTACCTTTGTGCAGACTTGAAAAGTAATGTTTTAAATTAGGCTAGGGAAGAAGGGAAGATATAAATGGCATCTGGTAGTGCAAATCTCCTGCTAATAAAGAGAATCTTTTCAACTAAAAGAAGCACACTGCCTTGATATTTTTATTCTGAGTGAGGTGTCAAGTCTGTGGCTGACAACCATACAGGAAATTTCTTAAGGCTTATGTGGGCTTCACAGTATTCAGGGCATTAGGAATGAGGAAGAAAAAAATGCCATGTCATTAATGATACATCTGACACTTTTTTATGCATTCCTATGTCCAGTTTGCACGCAGCAAAGCTAAATATTCATTAAATAGCTTTTCATCTTACTGTCACTATTTCATCAGAGGCAATTTTAATGACATATACATACATATATCTTTTTATGGTACATAAGGAAATTATATAAACTTCTCTGACATGTTTTATAAATTCTTGACATTTTAACAGCTGAAGAAATTGAATAAAGTTGGCTGAAACTGTTTTATTTATCCTCTGTGGTTGTGTTTTGCTCCTGAAATTCAGTAGGGTTGCAAAAGCTCTTGAGGTCCCAAGATAAGCAAGGAAACTTTAGGAAGTCATAAGGAAAAGTGCCACCTTGTTTTCTTCCAAAATTAAGATTTTACATCTTTTTCTTGCAATAATTGTCTTCAAAATGGAAAATTATGCTAACTAGTAGCTAATGAATTCCACTTGGGCTTTATTTCTACATCAGGAAGACGAGGGTGAGGCAGAACAAATACCATTGCCCTGGAAAAGCACTTTCAGGGCTTATAAAATGAGCACAGTCTAAAGCCAGGTGGCAGTATAGTGAGAGCATAGTGGAGGAAATCCACTATCCCCTATAATTTGGGGGATGTGGTGAGTCGGGCCAAGCCCCAGTAAAGCCTTGCCCTTTGGTACACAGCCTGGAACCTTGGCTTTGTTCAATGTCCCTCCTGTTAAAGGTTCATCCTGTTGTCAGAGGCATTGGCTGTTGTTGTAAGGCCTTCATAAGAAGAACCCGCTCAGTGGATTCCTTGCCCAGGCTCCAAGGACACAGAAGGCTTTCCTCCCGCGCAAAAATGGCACAAGAAAACGAGGGAGCAAAGGTGGGGCCAAGCTTCCATGATCCTGAACAGTGTTTCCATTTTCTATTGGCACTGTGTTGGGTAGAGTTGTTTGTATCCTCTCTCAGTTGTCTCCTTCCAATAAAAGCATTCTAATTTAGTCAGTATTTCCTTGTCAGGAATCTATTCCAAAGCTCTTAGGAAACTATTTTCTATCTTCCATCGTTTCAGTCATCCTTTTCTCTACCCTTGTCTGTTATCTTCAAGATGAAGTGACAAAAGCTATATGCAGTGTTCAAGAGGAATTTAAGAGATTTTCCTCTTTTCCTTCTCTATTATTTCTACAATAATTCCTCATCTTCTATTTCCAGAATTGCTTTGTTTGAGGAGCATATTTCAAATGATTGATAAATTTCCCTGATTACCAATAGTAACTTATTAGAGTTCATTAAAGTATGTTTATAATTACAGCTGCAGAGAAACCATTCCAGTCTGTCTGAATTTTTATAAACTCTAATATTCTTGGGCATCCCTCCCAGACATGGTCTTCTTTGCTGTTTAAACCAATCTTCTTTACATGGTTTAAGACATGGATTTAAGTAGCTGATGTACATTATCTTTGAACAGATACATTTATTCTGTAGTAAGATTATAAAACAGGATTAATAGAAAGCCAATACTCTCTTGGTACCCTGAGGTAATTCCCCTGAAAAAGGAAAATGAATTTCTCAGTCCTCTTAAAAACAGTCTAGAGCATCTTAATAAACAGAACCAAGGTTTAATCTGTCAGACTCCCATTTGCTAATGCAGAAAAAAAAGGGACACAGTTATTAGACAGGATTTTGCATTAGGCATCCATGTGAGCTAAGCTGGATACTTAGATTTGTGTGCCAAATACAGATCCTGCAATTTAACAGCTCAACACATTAAAGGGTATTTTAAGATGCCTTGGTAACTGTCTAGATGTCTAGATGTAATTCATTGAATGCCTAGTCTCTTTATATATTTAGAGAGTTTCAGTCTGGATAAGCATATCTCAATGTTCTATAATTTGCAAGTCATGAACATTCTCCAATGATATGCGCTGCCTTTTTGTTGGTTTTTTATTGGTTTGGTTGGTTGGTTAGTTTATTTGTTTGGTGGGTTTTTTTGTTTGTTTTTGGTGGGTTTTTTTGAGGAATGAGTTGTTTTTCTCTTTATAGACCTTACATGGAGTTTACTTTAGCTTTATGCAGAGCTTCTCTTTGTGTAGTGGTACCATCTTTAAAACTAGAACAGATCATTGCTTTGAACACTGGCTTGTGTCTTGCCTTAGATTTTATGATGACATCAAAATTTTTTAAAGTGAAGTGAGTTCCAGGCTATGAAATCAAATGATGAAATTTTTACACTGATGTCATGAGTCATGCTTGGAAGGTTTCCTTGATGCAACCCGCTGTGGAACTGTCATTGTTGGAGGTGTATCAATAAGCAGACAGTAGCTCTGCAGTTCTGCTCCCCTCCAGATGGGGAAGAAGAGCAAAGCATCAGTCTGGTTCCTCAGGACAAATCTTGAAGGCATTTGCGTGACAAAAGGTGCAGACAGACATCTGCCATGACCCTTAGGAGGAGTCAGGTGCCTGACACCTGAACTGTCATGCACAATTCAGACTTAGGCATATCTGGGGAGATCAGCAGGTGCCTATCTTCAAACCTGTAAAATCTGGCCCTTGTTTGCTGTGTTTCACCCATATCTGTGCAATGGGGTGGTAACACCTCCCCACCTCAGAAGAGGGGCTTGAGAGGCCTTTTCAGTCTTCTAACAGGATAGACAGTGGAGCATGGCATTGCAATACAAGATCAGCTCTCACATGTGTCTGACTACAGCAGGTTTTTACCAATGCCTTCTTCCTTTACTAAGATCTGTGAGCAATCACTGGCACTTAAACTGAAATTATGGATTATGTAAAGGTTTTTGCATAATATATAACATTTTCCTTTGTATTTTATGCAAATGTATCTACACCTCTTCTGGCAGCTAAGCAGAATTCCCCTCATGAAAATCTTTTAACATAAAAACATGCACTATTCTTCTTCTCACTAGATGGAGGTCCAGTGCCATTTAAACCTTAGCTTTCTTGATTTTTCCTGCTCTTGGTGAGATTGAAATAATTGCCACTGTGATCTAGACAAAGCCTTACAGTGGAACTGTGTTCTCAATAGAGGACACAGATAAAGGAATGCATATTTATAAATACCTTAAAGCACAGAATATGCTCTGGTAATAAAACGTTTAGAAAAAGAATGTTAAAAATGCCATAAAGTTGTGAAGATTTAGATGCAAAGAAGATTTTATAAAATCCAGTTGTACTGAATTAATTCCTTTTGGCAAAAGCAGAACTATTTAATAGATCACATCTGCCAGGCTGCTGCTGCATTAATCGTGACAGTAAATTGCTGTAACTAAACTGTTTTAATTAGGGAAAGTAAGGCCTGCCATTTATTTTGCTTTTCAATTCTTTTACCAATCATTCTGTGGTGCCAGTGCATTTAGCACTCATCAGCTCTGGTACTAGAACTAAAGGAAGCAAGACCTTTCTTGAGTGGTACTTCCCAATTGCACAAATGACTCTGATTTAACCTCCTCTAATCTTTTCAAGCTTTGTCTTTAACTTCCCAGAAAATCTGTATCCCTTTTGTTCTCTTTAAACCTCTTTAATATAGTTAGACTTCTCTGAGAATCATTTCCAATGCAAGAAATATAAAATCAAAATAAAGAGTCAAACAAGTAGGGATTGGGTTGGTATTGCTAGTATATTGTTTTCCAGCCTAGTGTGCTGTAAGGTTGGATGGGCCAGTGCTTTAGGTGACAGAAGAGAGAAGTCCAATTTCTTCCTTTCCTCCAGATGTTCTTTATGACAAATCAAATAATTTTGGCTTAAGTATACAGATCTTCCTTAGTCTGTCAGTGATACAGCMAAGTCTTTTAAAATTCTTCTGGTCTACAGCTCTCAGTGTGGGCAGTATCTTCCTGGTGAATGCTGGGTGAAACATGCCCACTTCATGCCCAAACCCTATAAAATTGCCCAGATTTTGAGTCCTTTAGTACTTTTTCTAATGCTCCTGCCTATTCTGGACTTAATTTTTAAAAGACGTTTTAATCTCACCTATGCAGAAATTCCTGGTTCTTGTGAACTCCCCCATCTATGGTGGGACACAGATACATAAATGTAGGTGCCAAGTGCCAGTGGAGATGGCCTTGGTTACCAAGATGTCAATGTGGAGCACACAGATACAGGACAGTAGGTTTGGAGGTGTGTTTCTTCCTGGAGTGGCATCTGGAGACAAGGTGGGGTACCCTAACACATTTAAATGCACACTGTCTTCCCTGGTGTGGGCACTTAAATTGCTCAGCTTTGCAGAACAAAGAAAACCAGGACCTGCTGAAGAATCATGTCTCTTTAGGCACCTGACATCTGAAAATTTACTGCAAAAGTGCTGAAAGATTTTTCAGGCATCTCCCTTGGTGGAGGTAACTTTAACAAGCATCTTATGTGTAAACTAGGAGCCTCTGTGCTTCACAGAGATGAAAATACAGAACGTACAGTTTATGAGGTGCTGAGCTACCAAAGAAATATTGGCTGAGTAAATATTGTCATTAAAACAACCTAGATAGGCAGCTCCACATTTCTATCCAAGATGTTTCAACCCCACTGAGTCCCGTGGGGCTTGCAACAGACTCAGCACTCACTGCAAGTCAGGGCTCAAGTTATGAACTGTGAAAAACTTGTTTACTTTAGAAATTAATCAACATCTCATTTTGCTGCGTTTGGGATGGGTAAAGAAATACTACTAATAAAACAGAGTATGGATGCTTCAACTTATAATAATTTTAGACCTGAATTTCTATTAAAAAATAAATTTAAAAAATGCTTTTCTAAAGTTTTCACATTGATCCCTTTGCCAAGTCCCTTCCCCCAGTATTTTTGATGTCGGATAGTTTTAACTGGCTTTGAAAAATGGTGGAGTACTCAAAGATGCTTTCCTACTGGTCTAATGGAAACAAATATCAGGATAAAGGAGAAATTTGTGACTCCTCCGAGGAAGGCACAGCTCAGTCATTGTATTCCTCTTTCATAGCCACCTCCTGGGTAATCAGGCATGCACATAACAGGTTGGCCTATCCACATGGACCCTGCTCCAGATGAGTCATATTAACTGATCTCTGTTTCCCAGAGCACGTGGACGAGCTGGGGTGAGAAGCAGGGCAGGGGGAAGAGAAACAGTGTAGATTGATATTTCCAGGCCTCTTCTGTCTCTCTGTTCAAGCAGCATTTTCTTTTGTTATTGCTTCAGCTGTTACTCTCATAAATTTTTCTCTCTCGCTGATTATACTGTATTTACTTATATACAGTGAATGTTTTCAATGATTTGAAATGTAAATTTACTATCAAAAATGCAGATGATGAAGTAACTACTTGATTATGAAGGCAGGCTCAGCGTTCTTGTAAGTAATACCTCAGTTATCCTTACTGCTAAATGAATTAGTTTTACCTGACATATACCACACACATGCCTTTAAAATAGAAAAATTCTGAAGTTTTTTACAAATAGTCAAGGTATATTAGTTTTTATGACCCATTTCCAGTTGTGAAGATTTTTTCAAAATTTTCCTGAATCCATTATATCCTTTTTCCAGATTTATATTGTAGCCAATGAATATGAATTATAGCATTGTTTTTATTAAATAAATTAGTCTTATCTTGCCAGCCATTTCTTAAAAATAATAAAAAATTTATGCACATCAAAGCCTTCATTGTGTTTGGCTCAGCTTAACGAATCAGTTACTTAGATATGAGAACTGTTAAGTGGGGTAGGACATTATTAGGATTAATATTAAAAGGACCACCTTAAACAAAAGTGAAAGGAAAAATCTGTGCAGTGGAGCAAATTCTGATTACTCCAAATATGAGATTACAAGATTATTAATTTTAAATATCAATTTCCAAAATCTCTTTAGAATATGCATTTAATCTGAGGTGTCTGAAGATTATTAGAACCATCCCAAATCTCAGATAAAAAGGTAGTTATTTCATCAAAGGCCATCTGAGATAAATACACCCACCTCCATGAAACATTCTCTATATACAGAGTTAATAATAACAACCATTAAAGGGTTTTTTTACATAAAAAGTCATTGCAGGGCACACATGTGGAATTTACATCACCATCTTCTACTGAGGTCTGAAGACTGACAGAAAAAATAAAGGATGTAACTCATATTTTTGGAAAGCAAAAGAATTTTCTTTCTGGCCTTTTTATGGCAAAGTTCAGCAGAGTGTTATGAAGCTAGAGGGAATTGCCAGAACAGTGAGTGGAATCCAGACCTGAAACCCACACAGTAATAATGGAAAAAAGGGAGATGTTTTTCTTCAGACAGATAGTGCTATTTTTTTGGCATGATCTTTGTCACATAAAGGGGAAATCTAGGGTCTGGTCCCTAGTCCCAGGCAGTTTTGGAATCCAGGTATTGGAGTACCCTTTACACACTCTTTGGCAGACTAAACTCTCTTCATTGAATGTTGTACATTTAAATGGGTAAAAGAATGAAAAGAAAAAATTATTGGGGCTTTAACATACATACAAAAATTGTCGTGCTGTCAAGCAAAACTCCATATCCTGTACTCCTTCAAACACCTACCAGGGAAATACTAAAGCTGGAAACCAGAAAAAAATTGGCATTCAGATCTCCCTCATGTCTCTTACAATGTGATGAGAGTTACAGTAAAAACTATGAAAGACTTCATTTAAAAAAAGAAGCTATATGATTTACACTGAAATAATGTTTTCATCATAAACTCTGTCATGCTGCTTCCTAGTCTTCTTCAGTTCACTTTAGGCCAGAAAGGTTTAATTTTCTCTGTTGACACAGAAAGGGAGCTAGCCTGTCAATGAATGTGCAAGGCGAATCTCCAGGGAAGGAAATGCAATCACGCTGAGTAACACTGGTTTACTTTATTTGTAATAAATAGGAAGGTTTATAATGCCAAAGGACTGTGCTACAGTTGTCTAAAGATTGAGTATTAATGATAAAAGAAGAAGAAAATGTAGCTGAGTTATATTCTGAGCCTCTGTTTTTCCCCAGTTGCTATAGTAATGTTTAGCACCTTAGTTAGTTATTCCAGCATGCTCTGTCCCTGGGAGATTTGTCAGCTCAGGAAGACTGAGAATGATGAGCCTGCCTTGGATCTGGAGACAGACCTCATTAGTTCTGAGGGTTAGACACAATACCTACTGCTGGCACAGGTAGTGAGCACACAAACATGGAGAGGAATCCCTGGATGCTTTTAATGAGGCCCCATGGCCTGGCTATTGGATTGCTCTCGGCATTCCAAACGCAGGTGGTTGTGAGGCTGCTGGGTGACTCTGCTCAAGCTGCCACCCTGACAATGGCTGTTCCTCTGTAAGCCCAGAAAAACCAGCTCAAAGCCACCTACAACTCAAGGGAGGTTGTCTTGCTACTCAGAGAACAACAAAAACCATAAGTACCAAAAGCCTGCACTTTGGTACCAAATCAAGTCTTTGGGACATTTTTGCTCTGGCAAGTGTAACTTTCAGAGGAATTAAAAAGGAGCAACTCTTTGCAGCTTTTTGTTCATTCCTTTTGTCTTTTCACTGTCAGTGTTTCTGTGTCTTTCTGGGAAGGATGAGGGAAATGGCATCAGTACTGCCACAATTCTCATTTTCTGACCTGGTTTGTGGCGTATATTTTTTCCTTCTTAACCAATTTTTGTTGATTTTTTTCCTTATTAACCAGTTTTCCTTGTTAACCAATTTTTGTTGATTCAGTGACAATATCAGATATTTAAAAAAAGATAAGACACATTTCAGCTTCTCTGTGCTATAGACAAGTGTCCTCTCAACTGGAATAAAACTGCTGGAGACTTTGAAAGCTCAATACTAACAAAAGCTACAGTAGCAACAAAAAGATCTTTTAGTTCTTCCTGTTGCTTTTAACTATTTTTAATCTCATGACTGAGGTCTTAAAATTTTGGACTCTCTGACATTGACCATACTTCATAAATTTATATATTTTTTAAGTTCCTTGGCAAATTGACCATAAGGTCGGTGAGGAAAAAGGCATTTTGAAACCTCTGCTGTCAGAACTGGCTACAGTTTCACTCCTTTCCCCAAAGACTTTCATCTGCTTTTAAAATCACTTGTATGTACACAAACCTGCCTGGAGTCCTAGTAAATTTCTTGAGAAAAGCTGAAGTGCAGAAGTAGAACTCCATAATCAGACACAGTTGTTAAGCCCTCAGCCACTCACAACACTGAACTTGAAAACCAATGCACCTTTACAAACCAGCTTCCAAAATGTGATTTCTTGTTGCACAGACTGTTTAACAGAGAAAATCATTTGTCAACTGAATGCTTCACATGTGTTGGATTCAGCTAACTCTGAGGAGTCTTAGCACCCATTTGGAAGCTGGGTTCCACATGGCTTGGAGAGCATTGCAAGAAGATGCAGGAGGACTGAGGGATGGTTAGATATGGAATGATACAGGAAGCTTAAGAACACCTGGGAGCAATTCAGTTGAGGCTGGAGGAAGACGTAGGAGGAAGGACAGAGAACTTTGGTGGATAACCAGAGCTGTCAAGGCTTTAGTATGAAAGTATCCAGTGTAGTCTGCTGCATTTGGTATAATTCAGCTGCATTGCTCTTCAATTTGTCTGAATGCTTTAGGAAGCTCATACATTCTAGACTGGTGTGTATTTGTTTAGTAGAGCTGAATAAGGTACAGAATATCTGGTTTGACTGAAATGAGGTTTTATGTTCTATTTAGATATCTCCCTAGAAAAGTGGTGACAGCAAAAGCCTCATTTTTTTGTCCCAAATTAATAGTATTTGGGGCAGGGTTGTAATGATATTGTCCCCAGTCCAGAATTAGAATCCAGTTAAGAAACTTGGAAACACTTATTCATAGGAACAAAGGTTCTCATAGAGAGAAGAACAGGAAGAATTATTTTTCATTTTATTTCAGGTGTATTTCAAATATCATTTTTATTGTGGCATTTTGCTGCATCTTTTATTAGGAACTTTATAATAGAACTCCTTTATTAAATTAGGAGAAATGTCACTGTAGGTTGAAAGGTAAAATTCTTTGATTAAGTGGCTTTAAAATGCTTTTCATTAATTTTGGTGTGAACTGAACATCAATTGCCTCTGTGAGTCTTGCCTGGAGCTTGGTTATTCTTGTCTTATACCTTTTTCTCCTTGATTGTATTAAATTTACTTTACAATTTTCAGAGAGTAGTCACCATTTTTCAATCGTTATTATTTTCTTATTGTAACAATTATCTGATATTTTGGTTCTTTTTTATTTTTTCTCTGCATGCTGAAAAATACTTAACTACATGAGGCTTTGAAGGGGGAAAACACACACCTCAGATTTTAAGATAAAATATTATTGCACTGCAACAGGTTTTTTTCTTTAGTTAATCTTTCTTCTTCTTGATGAGAAGGCCAGATTTCTAGATATCAAATTGTGGAACGGCTGTATTGGCTCTAGAAAAGGCCATTCCCACTGTATCAGCAATAAACTGATGGCTGTCAGCTAGAGCATGTTCTGTTGTCTGCTTCAGAGCTTTTCTGCTTTTTTTTCAAAACATCTGTGCTATTAGTTTAATGAAAGAGACAGTGGAATTAACTGTCCTAAAAAACGCAGTATTAATCACCAGAAACTAATTTTGGTGATGATGTAGTCACCTTCCCTTCAGTGAGTTCTCAGGTCCAGCAAGACTCTGTTTTTCTTATCTACTTTTCCAGTATATTGTGGTTTTTTTGGCTAAGTATAGGTACTTAGTGTTAGTTCCATCATCCACCAGGCCTCAGATGTCTATTTCCCTGCAGTTTTACATGGAATATAGCAGTGGCTCCAGGCTGTGGTTTAAGCAGTAGGATCCAGCCAGACAATGGGAATTTTCTTTTTCTTTAGTAAATATATGGGTTTGTTTACTCAATACCACCTAAACTGCATCCAAGCAAAACTTAATTAGATGTTCTGCCAGGAAAAAACTATGAGAAGAGAGGAATGGAGAGCAGATGTTTTTGTTATCTGCTTCAGTCCTCAGACCTACCAAGGTAAGAGAGGTGTGACTGGCTTATTTCCACCAAGAGAGTAAGTAGGTAAAGAAGCAAGGGTCTTTCACCCATCTTGTCTTATCTAGCAAAACAGGAGGGAAGACAAGCTTATTTGCTGGTAAGCCAAATTGAATCTTATGTGCTGGATCTAAATCCCTTGCAATGTTATTATGTCAACAGATTTCATACCACAGAATTTCTCCTATGTCTAGGATATTTGTTTTTAAAACAAAATGTCTTAACATATTTACTAAATAGGTTTTTATTATTTGGGATGTTGTTATTGTTGTTGTTGTTGTTGTTCATACAGGCGTTGTATTCTGGGATGCTCATTTTTTGCTACTTGTACTTTACGTATTTTTACTGTATTTAGATCTAGATGACTGTTTAAAAGAGCTGTTTATGCTTCAAACCTCCCTTCTCTTCTTCTTCCCCAAAACTTACAATAACAGCTGCTACTCTGACTTGTTTTTCCCTTGGGTATGCTGCCACCCCATCCATTGTTACTGCCGTGGAGAGCTGTCATTTGGTTCTTCATGCGTCATACTGATCAGGTTTGTGATGTTATGTGAGCCAGAGGATCACCAGCTGAGAGCCAGCTGGGCTTTGTCTCAAAGGCAATTTGTCACCTGTGAAATGCTTCAGCTTTCTGTCCCATCATAATCTACCATTGCCTCACACATGAGTATTCTTTGTCACCCAAAGGAAGATGTCATATGCTGAGCTCTACTTTAGCCAGTTCCTTCACCACAGTAGAAAGGGAATGGCTAAACTGGGGAGAAGCTGTATGAAGAGCAGCTGAGGTCTCTTGGTATGTTCTGCCTGGAGGAGACTGAGGGCAGACCTCACTGCAGTTTTCAAAATCCTCATATTGGGAAGAGGAGGGGCAGGCACCATTTTCTTCTCCGTGTTTACCAGTGACAGGACCCAAGGGAATGGCCTGAAGTTGTGTCAGGAGAGGTTTAGGTTGGATATCAGGAAAATCTTCTTCACCTAGAGGGTGGTTGGGCACTGGAAAAGGCTCCCCAGGGAAGTCACAGCATCAGCCTGACAGAGTTCAAGAAGCATTTGGACAGTGCTCTCAGGCACATGGTGTGATTCTTGTGGCTGTCCTGTGCAGGGCCAGGAGCTGGACTTCGGTTATTCCCATGAGTCCCTTCCAATTCAGGATATTCTGTGATTCTATGATTCTACAAACTGTTTTCTCCTTTAAAATTTTTTTTATTGCTCCAGAATTAGCTTTAGTAAGTGCTGTTCAGCAATGAGAAAACAAGTGGTTAAAACTCCATAATTTCTGGTGCAGTAGTGTCAGTGCAGTACTGACATTCTGGGCTGGTGCAGAAGATCAGCCTCCAAGACTGGCATAGCTGCAAAGCAAACGTCTCATATTGACAGACTGGCTACAACTGAGATTATCCCAGGGATGGTAACTGAGAACATCCAATGTAAACATGCCACAGTGGTCCAAAATTATTTACTTAATGGCTTGCTCCGTTCTTCAGTCAATCCTATTGTACTTCTGTCCCATTTTGGTTGTCACAAGCAGCCTCTTGACAGAAGTTCAAGCCTTTGGTAATAAATTGATTTCTCCCACGTGTTTGTGCAACTGACTCACTCTACAGTTAGTTTTTACATTATTCTGCAATGTGACAAATATGTTAATGCATGCAGAACAATGATTCTAATTCTGGCAGACAGTTGCTGTGTTCATGTCAATAAAGGCAAATTTTTTTCATGCTGTAAAGTACTCTGATATTACTTTAATGCCACAGCTCACTGAAATTGCTTTAAATTGACTTTCAGTCTATCGATCAGATTATCAAAACCCAAAGAACTGCTCCCTTTGCTTTCCTGTAGCAGTAATTTAAGAAGGCAAAATACCATTGAGTTCAATGAGGCATGATTATCACTCAAACGCACAGAAGTAAGAACTCCATAAAAATGTGATCTTGCACTTAGCTATTATGTCTCACAGGTATTTAAGTAGTTTGAAGAAAATTATTTGTGAGGCAGAAACTGGTCATCTTTCAGCTTTTCTATAAAAATCTCTCACTGATATTCTATTTTGCAGCTAAATACTGTATTCACATATAGTGGCAGTATAACTGCTGCTGAGATTTTCTATTTATGGCCATATATGTTTATCATGCCAAGCATAATTTAAATCCTTGTGTTTTGCATATTTAATACAAAATCAAGTTGACAAAGCCGATGGGAAAAAATCTCAATCAAATTGTGTTTCTATGTTGGTAGAATAGCCCTTGAGGAGACAGAATGTTCCCAGAAGATGCTAAAACAAACATGCAAACAGAACTCTAAAATAGGACCAAGGCAAGAGTTCAAGTGCTTTATTTTCTTTCTGAGACAGGCAGCTTAACTGTTTGCTCCAAAGATACAGATCAAATAAATCTGGAAAGTTACATTGCCTTGCTGAATCACTGTGTGAAAGGTTATTTTAAAGATGTTGGAACACAAGCTTGAGGTCCCATTCAGGGTAAGGTTTTCACTGTATGGATGAATGGCAAGGATAAGCCTAATATACCAGTAGAAATTAACTAGCAAAGTTTAATAATGGAAGAAAGGAATGTCCATATTAATGGGCACCAAATGGCATCACTTCAGCTTTATCAATTGTGTTAAGGAAATTTTTATTATAAAAGGTCACAAATATGGTGTTACATGATATTGACTGATTTAGATTTGCAGAAGTGGCTCTTGAAAACATAGGAACTCTACACTGTGCATATTGAAGTATTTTGTAATGAGAGACGGTGGATTATGTTCAGCACAGAAGCATTTTTCATGGTCTTGTTTAGAAGTCATAGCTGTTCAAGCAATTTTAACCCAGTGAATTTCAATGTGTGTCTGTACTGAATGGCGCCTGACAAGCTTCACCAACATCTAGGGGAGCGATATATTTCAAAAAATATGGGAATGCAATGCATCAGCCTGTGAGGGCTAATACCATCTGCCAAAGAGGGTCGTCAGACAGTGGCTGCACATTCACACTTGCTGTGCATGACCATGTGCACATGTACAGTGACTAATCTGGGTCAGACTCAGGCTGTCTGGCAGCAAACTGAATGCAGCAGGACTGAAAACACAAAAGGCATCTCTCTAATCGTGGGCCTTGTTCTCAGCTTGKTGAGGGCCATGTGCTGCTCCTGCCTCTCTCAGTGCATTCTCATGAAAGAATCAGCCCCAAGCTGACCTAATTAAGTATCAGTGGTGGGAGGCTGTTGCCTCTGAGATGTATCTGGAATGAGCTACTGGAGGAAATGATTCATCCTGTCTGTAAGCAGAATGTTGTGTGATAGTCATTGGTTTGTCAAAGCTTTCCTATAGCATACTGGAGTTTGAGAAACAGGAGAGAACATAAAGAGGAGRTTCTGGAGAACACTGGTTAAAATTATGTTTTCTTCTATGCTTTCTCCCTTAGACTATTAATTTCACTATGTGACAKAGTAAATTTTTTCCTTATGAAGAGGGAAGGAATTGAAGGCATTTTTCCATGCTCTTTCAAGTGTCTTCCTTTCTAGTGTCTATTTGAGAAATAAGAATGGGATATTGACCCATCCATTCCAGAATAGCATGGTCTCTCTTGGACTGGGAAGCCCAAAACTGGGCACAGGGCTGTGGACGCAGCATCACCAGTGCTGAAGTGAGGGCAAGCATCACACCYCATCACCTGCTGGCAGTAGTCTTTCTAATGCAGTCCAGAATGTGTTTGGCCTCCTATTCTGCAAGTGYATATTGATGGCTCATGTTCAGCTTGATGTCTGCCAGGCCCCCAGATCGTTTTCTACAAACTACAGTTTGCAGTTCAGCCCATAATGGTGCATGGGATTGTTCTGGTCTATTCTGCATTCCCATAATTTGATTTCATCAGGTTCCTGTTGGCCCATGTCCCCAGCTCCAATGGGCTCTCTGGATGGCAACCCAGCCCTCTAGCATGTGAATTTCCCCCTCCAATTGCATGTGGTCCAGAGCCTCCTGGGGTACTTTCTCTCTTGCAACTTGGGTCATTAGCAAAGTTAAGCAATACCAGTTCTAATGTCTCAAAATGTGTCTACATGGTTAAATGAACTGTGTTTTTACATGTTGCTTTATTCCCACTGTGCTTCTAAAGATTTTGGCTTTGTTTATCTTGCTTGCTGAGGTTTTTATGAAGGTGAGATTTCTGTTTCACCCCAGAATAAAGAACTGCAGTTACATGCCCATTTTGTCCTGCTTCCCAACTGCCCATGACTATAAATACATCAATCATTTTATTTAGCTGCTATTCTGTACCTTTAAAATGTGGTTAATGTTTATAAAGCACTGTGRAGTGCTGTGGTGAAAAACTGCCAAATATCATTAAATAAAGATTCGTGCTTCTGGAATTTAAAAATAAAAGCCTAATGTTTCAGATATGAAAAAAARAAAAATCAAAGTTAAATAATTTTATGAATATAATTCCAATTCTAAATGCATCAATGTCAGAAAAGCCTCCATCTTCTCTCTTAGGATGGTCCTAATGAAGCATTTTCTCTCCTATCTGGGGTGTTAMACTGATTCATGAGCATTTGCTGCTGATGATCTTCAGAAATAACCCCAGACCAGCTAGCCAGTACTGACAGGCCTAATGTAGAAGTTCTCTTGATCTTGAGTAGTTCTCATCACATAGCCACAAATCCACAGCTTTTGAAGACAGTCTCCAACTGTATTTTTTCCTTYACAAGCAGAACACGCAACTAGATCYTAGGTGTGCTGACAGACTGTCAGTGAGAGTTCATGCTTGAAGAGGAGATGTACTCCTAGTCAGTATTAGCAAGACCTCAGCTAGAGGCAGAGCCAGAGCTCCTGACTCAGGATAGATCTATCTTTGATTTTGTCACTAGAGATGGTGAATGTTACTCACCAAGTATTATCAATACCTGTGATGAACCACTGGCTGGACTGACAGTCAGTAGGGAAGTGAGAAATACTGTAGTTTTTCTCCACACAATCTTATGTAGGAAACCTGTCATGGCATTGTACTGACTAATTACAGATGCTCTGAGGGTGATGGACTTTCTCTGACAGAAAGCCTCTCTCCTTCTCTATTCTTGCCATAGAACCTGTAGCAACACTAAGCTACACATTTTCGTGAGGGATGACTTTCAACCAAATGAAGAAATGGCAAAGGTATGAACTTTGAACTTCTTGTTTACAAGGAAGTGGAGTGTGTTTAATGATGAACTTAATGAACTCAGTGAGAATTTCTTGCAGTTGTCTGGGTTTAAATGATGGGCTCTATGAAGAGAGCTCTTTGTGAGAAGCACCATGGCTGACCTGACTGACACATGAATGACAGATTCCTGTGGTGGGAAAGAAAACTACTGCACTGCAGGTGATGTTTAACCAATTCTGATAGACCATCCTTTCAACAGCTTTCTTTAGAAATTTTTGCATTTCTAAAGGATAATGGCAAATGAGCTGCATTTCTGCTTCTTCATGCTGAAAGTTGAGTTTCCGGTCATTCCGGTCATTCCAGAGGGCTGAGCGTAAAAGGCGCTTGCGCTGGTTTTTCATTAAACCTGTCAGAACTGCCACCTCTCTTTCATGACCTGACAGCTCAGGGTTTTGAGTTCACTCTGGAAGGCTTGTTCAGCGCCAGTCTGATGTGCAGGACAGGGTGGGGGTTGCTGTGTGAGCTTCATCTGAGCAGGTCAGGGTGGGTGTCTTATCTCTGAGCCATCTCATGTGCCTGGCTCATACTGTGTGACAGACTACATCTGTCACTGCAGTGGTAAATAATTTATCATAGACTCGTTTGAGCGCAGCAGAGGATGGATTGCAAAGCTGGATTAAAAGTAGCTGTCCTACCAACTTTCATGCTTCTCTGGGGGCTGTGTAACACCAGAGAAACTGTTCAAGCTGCTCGTGTCCTAAGGAGCCTTTCTTATGCGCCGTGAGGTAAGGCAGGCTTATTGCTGCCTGACTGAGATCTTCCATATCCGAATGAAGAAACCAGCTCTTCTAAATTGCATAGTGCAAAACCAACTTTTCTGCTGTTTTCCATGTCACAYAGGACTGAGTTTCTAACTGTGAGAGTGGCCAAAAGACAGGGTAGCCAAACTGTTTTTAAAATATTGTCCTAATTAAGCTGGACAGGACTAAAAAACACCTTGAAGGATTTGCTTTTCATAGATTCACTTCAACGAAGAAAATTCCCTTTTTTGTTGATGAAGRCCACGGGACAAGTGAGAAATTAATATGCCCACACATTTACTGTTTCTCCAGTTAACAAGATAAGGAAATCTGTGTGGTAACACAAAATGTTTTCATCAAGTAAAAATAATCTCACCTAGCATGGATTATAATAATAGGCTTTTACACAGACTCATCTATATGTGGCCTAAGTGGCAGAAATACTAAGTATGCTGAAAATATATAAATTATTTATAAGGAGAAATGCATTTAAATTGTCATGGCACTTTATTAACTTTYCACCCAGCTGGGGACTGTTCTAACAATACAATAGACTTTTCTTGATTTTTTTAAAATTTTTATGGTTTGTTTGGGTTTTTGCTAAAGATTACTGATTCATGTGGAAAGTCTTTAGATTTGACATCATCTTTCCATGACTAAATTGCTACATAATTTTAAAATAAGAMAGTTCTGCTGTCAATACTGATTGATGCATTATTATTATTTTCCTATATTTCATTTGCTTCCTTTCACTTTTCTGTTGCTATGCTTGTCGCTCTTGGAATGTGTTCTGCATGTTTAATATTTGATATTCAGAGGAATTGCACCTATGCTTTTGGTTCAGTACTTAAAGGCATTATTCTCAGAAATAAACCTGTAGCTAGCTGCAATAGACCTATTTATTTATTTTCTGTCTCATTCTGATAGCTATTGCTGCATTTATTTTTTCATTAATACACCCTTCTTTTGTTGCTTATATCACATCCTTGTATTTGGGAAGTTTTCACCCAACTATTACTAGTTCTATCCCCTTTAGTATCCATCAGGGACTTTACTAAAGGCAGTCTCTTTTATCCAATCATTCAACAGAGTAAAATAATCCTTTTCAACCCATCAATTCCTCCTGGAACAGGCCAATTGAGTGTTTTTTCTTGAGAGTTTTCATTCTATATAATTTTAAAATTCCCATCTGGCTGCGTAGAATGAGAAGCAGAAAGTAAGTATGTTTGAAAGGTTTCCCAATTCTCCGATAAAATGTATGATTCTCCACCTCCAGAGTGCACATGGGAACTTGCTCTAAAAGGAGCTCTGAGGTCCTTTTGTCACAGGTAGATCATGGCAACCTTCTACCCCTTTCAAGGGACCCACCACTCCTTGTCCTGTCATTGTCCCAGTCTCTGGGAGTCCAGCMGCATCTCTGCAAACTCTCCTCTCTCCTGCTGCTCAGGGGAGAGACAGTTCCCATCAGGACTGGTATTTGAAACCATGGTGTTATTGATGGTATCTGTAAATGAGCTAAATTTCTTGCTTCCCTTGTTTACTGTTCTAAGAAAATAAAGTAAATTGCTCAGAGTATTACAGCAAATAGTACTGGATAACCATGGCTGTGTGCCACTATGCTGAAACATCTTCTATGTTCTTTTTAGAGAGGTTTCCTCAGCTAAATCCATACTGTGATGTCCATAGTGCAGCCTTGAAAGGAGAGAAGCTAAAAATGCCCCYACCCTAGTGTATGAATGTCTGCAGAATCAGTCTTTCCTCTGGAAAATTGCATCCCAACTAATCCATGTCTGATTCTTGGGGCTGGTAGATACAGTCACATAGAGAATTGTCATCTGCTGCAGCTGGAATTGAATATTCCAGATTTCCCAGCTGAGCAACATGATTATGTATGGTAGAGGTCTTCTCACATTGTGTATGGTAGAATTTTTAATTCATCTATGGAATAGGAAATTTTCTTCAGAAAGAGCTGTGGTGCTTGTCATGATCCCAGAAAGCACAAATAACCAGCGCTCAGGACAGGACAGTTTCTTAAGGAAGCTCAAGTCYTCAATTCAAACTGGACAAAGAAGTGAGTTTTTCACATTTCTGGTGGCCATGGTCACTGGGACTCCCAGCACTGCTTCCTGTGTGGCTCCATGCTGAACATTATTTTAATGACGAAACTGGGAGCTCGGCTTAGAGGCCGACCTCATCGCATTGGTCACCAGCAGCCTGCTGTGGCAGTGCTTTAGTGGATCACTTCTCACAGCTGTCTAACTAGATTCCTTCATGGGAGGAACTGAGACATGTACCCGTCCTCAAATGCCTACAAAGTGACTGTCACTGAGCACATAGTAACTGGACCCCATATTTGCCCTGGAAAATGGGCAAATGCAGTTCCTTAATGCAGAAGAGGTACAATTGGGACAACTGGATTTTTTGGCAGGAGACATCTCCATGAAAGAATTTTTTTTATGTTTTCAAATAAGTTCCTGAGCCAAAATCAAGTGAAGCACCTGAACTCTTCAAAGAGAATGTTCAGGCTTCTTTAGTGTCAGGAAAAGATTTCTTTTTTCCTATGTTTTTTGGTGGAAGTTAAGACGGCTTTGACTGAAATCTTCTGAGAATGAAAAGCGAAAACATGAAGAAGAAAGCAGGACCTGGCCTGAGAAAGTCTGGCACAGGGCTCAGCACAAAGCGTTTAACACCTACAGTGTTTTATGGGCAAGTGGAACCATACCCTGAATCAAAGACCTTGGTAACCAATCACAGACATTGGCCCCCAGTCAGTCAGGAGGGTTTACTTTCCAGTGAGTTGAGAGTTCAGATTACAATAAGAATTCTGTAGCATTTAAAAAAAGAATCAAGCTAACAGGGAATAAGATGGCTATTGTGAGAAATTCTTCATGGTAGTAGCCTTTTACGGTCATCTGCATTCATAGCCATAAATTTCTACTCAGCTTGCTGTCCTTCCAATGAAAATGTTTGACTAAGAGCTTGATTTGCTTTTTTTATAAATAAAAATCTTGTTCTCAAGAAATAAGTAGTCATTTTTTTTCCTTTGGGAAGCAACAACAAAAAATGCAACTCAGCAGAACTGGATAAACTGTTTGCATTACTTTACACTGTAGTTTTATTTTTTTAAATGCAGGCAAGCTGGGCTTGGATGGAAGAGATTTTATTTATTTATTTGATACTAAGTCTAGCAAGAGCTATTCCAAAATCTAAGGTGAAAACAAAGATGTTAAATGAGGACTTTCATCCAGGAACAAGCATTGGTGTTTAAATGTAAGCAATTATCTAAGGCTAGTGGGACTTCTGTTACCTCCAGCTGGGCCTATCCTCTATTGAATAAGTCACCCATGAGATTCCTGAGGCTGAGTCATTGTGCCAGACTCAGATCCTTTTGCAGTGGTCTGCCCTCCTGGTCACAAGTGGAAATGATGAGAATGCCCTTGAGGACATGAGGGCATTAGCTGGGTGTGAGCTAAGAAGTGACTTGAGAGAGCGCTGAGACACTGGAGGGAAACATCTCAACCCCAAAAAACTTGCTAAGTTTTTTCCTGATTTTGCTAGGTAATCTTCTGCCTGACAGTTCTTGAAACATCTGAGGCCATGCTCCTTTGCTTGCTCTATAAGCAATCTTAGCTGAGTGTTTTTGTGCCTTTGTATCTGTGCCCAGGGTACAGAAAAGAGGTGAGTGGGGTTGTTTTTTGTTTGTTTTAATGTGATTTGTTCTCAAAGCCTCACACACATCATGCATGAAAGGGATTCATGGCTCCTGTTTTTCAGGGATGTGGTGGTAGTGCATCTTCTCATACTCAATGACTTATAATTCAGTTGGTGCTATGAAAAATCTGCAGTGCCTTAGGTGAGTGCCTACAGTCTTGAATATCTTACTGGAGAGGACAGTAAAAGAGGTACAGCAGAAGCTCAAGTTAATAAAATCAGATATTGAATTATATTCAAGACAGAGATAAAGTTTATTAGCTTGGATATAGTGTTGGGCAATGGTTCTTCTGACATGGAATTGGTYTACACTGAGAAAATCTAGGTTCTTATGGGCATTGTGCAGACTGTGTTTATGTCTGGCCTCATCTTCAAGAAGCTCCAGTAAGGATTTGGGTAAAAAATGCAGATGAAAGCCTACAGAAGTGTTGAAGTGGATGCTTTTGGAGAAATATTCTTGCAAACAAACCAAAAGAAGCCTAATGATCCAGGCCAAAGCTGGTATCTCTGGATCCTCCACTGCAGCTGTGTATTGCCATTTGGATAATATACCAGTGTCCCTGAGTGCAAASATGTCTGTCCTCCAAAGCACTTATCTCTTGTATTGAACAAATACCTGGTACTTTTATCTCTTGTATTGAACTACTCGTACCTGGTACTTCTGTTCAAGATAATGGTACTTTAGAATATGATGAACTGAAACTTGGTGGTTATAGTAGTCTATAGCCATGCTAGGTATCTTGTACTTTGGTTTAAATTGCCAAGTTTCCCATGACTCAGGCCATTCAAGCTTTGGCAGTTCCAGGGTGAATGAGCATGGGTGCACATACACATGTTTTCTTTGAGATATTATTAATGAGAATGTAGAGGATTTATTGCAGCTTTCCTTCTTGATTGATAAGTAAGTTTATTCTGGCTWTACATTTGGATTCCAGACAACTTTTTTGTTTACAGAAATGATCTCTCAGTTTCCACTTAGGTGGTCATTTAACATTATTTTCCTTCACCTACTGTTATTTGTCATTGCATAAAAATGACTGGTTTTACTTTCTAAAATACAATACAGTGCTTTACACCCATTCTATGAATCAAGTGAGGTTCATAAAACCTTGGAGCAGGTGCTGAAATTGTTGGTCAATTCATTGGGGTTKAACATGTTCACACCCACAGACACCCCCATCAGCCCTTCTTGTGACAGGCCTGGCCCAGGAAGTGTTTGAAACCACAAGTTTAGAATTCATTGCAAAACCTCACCATCCCCTTGATAAAGCTCCTCTGGTAGCACTGAGCCATGGTCAGCATGGAGGAAACCTGGAACCTSTCCACTGGCAGAGCACAAGAGCCAGCTGCACTTGCATGTGCTGAGATACTGCAAAAAAACTTTGGTGACATCCACTTCACTGACATGGCCAGGCTGTGTCCTAGCTCTTCCCCAGTCTAGGCMCACAGACTTTCTCTCTGGAGAACTAGGGCACAAGGCTAGAGAATGAAAAACATCTGGGTTTCATCACAGACACAGGCCATGACTCTGGAGTGCATGCCTTTGTTTGGAAAATGCAGAAGTGGTCTTGGGTTCCAACATTACTACAGCTCTGTGTTGCCTGCCACAACAATTACCAAAAACTTGCCTGGATTTTCAAAGTAATTCTCCAGGRAAAGGCTGATACCTTGCTCGTATAATATGACCTTGCCTCAGAGTAAAAAATGTGASATTCAGAAATAAGGATAGAGAAGGGTCACTAGATTACAATGCCTCAGGGCTTGTCTCTACATTATTTTAGRCACGTTTGTCTTGGGGAGTTCTCTGACAATCAGGCAATGGTTGAGGAACTTAAACCTGAAATATTGAAGGAGGTAATAGGGTCCCTATTCGCTCTTAGTTAATCCCAAAGGGCAGCCTCTCTTCTGGTCCGCTGGGATAGCTATGAGTACAGCAGAGATGCGACCAGGGCACTAGAGACATCACATCAGGGTAATTTAGCTTGATTGTAACAAAAGCAATGTGATTATCTTAGAGCTGGGCTGCTACATACACAGGGAAGAACTAGATATATTTTTAAATTAAACAGTACAATGTTAAAGAAAGACATAGGACATTTAAAAATTTACTTTAAAATAAATATCTCAAATTTTCCATCCTCCAAAGTTCATTAAAGAAAATTGAATTGTGCTGGAGTCTGTGTCCTGGTCATCCTGCAGTAAATCCAATGTTAGCAACACAGACTGAAGCTGATAATCAGGTTGATTTTCTTCTCATTGCTTTTCTACACCAGGCAATCATGTTCTATATGACATTTAACACACACCGATCAGGCATCACTTTAAAACTGCCCACACGGCTGTTTCCCTCTTTGTTCTGGAAAGCAGCAGACATCACCTCCTAATTTCCAGTTTCCAGTGCTGAGGAGTTTAGTTGTCGTTGTTCTGGAACCAAATGTAGTCTCTTCACTTAGAGCAGCCACCTATCCYCTTCATGATCTGCAGTCCTCCTCAGAGACACATTGTTCCTCCTGCTGCCCTTCTCTGCACCTTTCCAGGTCGGGTACATCTACAAAAAGTACAAAAGACCAAACTGTGCAGGGTTCCCTTGGGCTCGTGTGAGCAGGTTTTGGTAGCAAGGGGCTCCAGGAGAGCCTTGTGTGAGAAGCTGCTGGAAGCTTCCCCCGTGTCTGGCAGAGCCAGTGCCAGCTGGCTGCAGGTTGGACCCACTGCTGGTAGGGACGGTGGCAGAGCCTCTGGGATAACAGATTGGAAAAGGGTGGGGAGGGGAGGAAGGAGAATGGCTGTAGAAACAGCAGCCAAAGAGAAGAGTGGGAACATGTGAGAGACACCAAGGTCACCAAGGTCAGTGAAGATGGMAGGGGAGGAGGTGCTCCAGGTGCCAGAGCAGATTTCCCTGCAACACACGGAGGTCCATGGTGGAGCTGGTATCTGCCTTCTGCCCCCGGAAAATCCCATGCCAGAGACTTGGTGCCCGAAGGAGACTGTGACCCTGTGGGGAGCCTGTGCTGCAGCAGGCTCCTGGCAGGGCTTGTAGACCTGTGGAGAGAGGAGCCCACACTGGAGCATGTTTGCTGGCAGGACTTGTGACCCCATGGGAGACCCACTGGAGCAGCCTCTTCCTGAAGGGATGCACTCCATGTGAGGGATCCCACACAGGAGCAGTGTTTGAAGAACTACAGCCTGTGGGAGGGGCTCCAATTGGAGCAGTTCATGGAGGACTGTCTCCCATGGCATTCCCTGCAATGCTGCAGCAGGGAGAGAGTGTGAGGAGTTCTCCTGCTGAGGAGGAAGGAACAACAGACACAAGGTGTGATGAACTGWCCAYAGSGCCCATTTCCCGTCTCCCTGCATCACTGGAGGGGAAGCAGGTAGAGAATTCAGAAGTGAAATTAAGCCCCACAAGAAAGGAGAGTTGGGAAAAAAATGGTTTTAAAATATTGTTTTATTCCTCATTATTCACTCTGATTTGATTGGTAATAAATTTCTTTTTCCCAAGTTAGGACTGTTCTGCTGTCACAGTAATTGCTGAGAGATGTCTCTCTTCTCCTTATCTACACCCACAAACCTTGAGTAGTGTTTCTTCTCCTCTGTCCAGCTGCAGGGGGGAGTGACAGAGGGGCTTTCATGGGCACCTGGTGTCCARCCAGGGTCAGCCCACCACCAGAGTATCATTGTACTTCTATTTAGGCATGGGTAGCTGGTGACAGACACTAGGAAAATTACAATTTGTATCTGATATAACTTCTATTCTATTTATAGCAATCACATTTATTTCTTACTATTTTTCTGAAATGAAAATGATCAGTGTTGGGTTTGACTGTACTGTATTTACTGCAGAAGAAATAAATAATTCAGTTGGTATTTCTAAAAATATAATTAGTTGATGAGTCAGAGAAGAATTTAATTTTCCTAAATKTTAAGGCTGGAAGACTGGGATTATCATGATCAGTGTGTCTGACCTGTGACTCTCTCATGTCTTAGGAGGCTGCCTGGTAATTCCTGCATCAATTTGTAATTAAGATGTATGAGTCTTCAGAGGAGACTGAATAAAGGGCCCAAACTCCATTCTTGAGATGTGCTGAATGTAATTTCACACAAACAAACAAAAGGTACACCCCACAGACAAGCCTGAATATTGTGATTCATCATTTTAATTTAAAAATTTAAGACCATTAACATTTTCGTATCTCTGATATCTCAGTGCAAATTTTTAGAACATCATACATAACTGTGAAAATAACTGTGTGTATATGTATATATATATATATATTTATATAYATAAGGCAATGAAACRTATTCTATTTATGGGAATCTAAGCCTTACCAAGAACCTGTGTCAGCCGTGGGAGATGTGTAAATAGAAAAGGAAGCAGCTGGGATAAAATGAAAAAACATAAACTAATCAAACTCTAGACTGCAATAAAAGCTGCCACAAAAGAAGAAAATGAAAACCAAAAATTAACACCACATAGAGCAAAAGATCAATATTTTATCGRCTGACAACACACTGCTATGTACTCATTGGTCAGTCATTACCCACATTGATTTTATGCCRCTGCACTTTGGCTCTGGCTTAGCCATGCATACATATTCTTCATTTTTTTTCCACTTTTCTACCTAAAATAATGGCTGTCTTCAATATGAATAAAGGCCACTCAAGTCAGCCAAATAACTCTATGCACTCCAGGTCAGAGTYTGAAGAAGAATGACTTAAGGACACCCGAGATGAGGACTCAGACTCTGCTGGAGAGGGCAGAACCTGCCATTCCTAACATCACTGCTCCATCCACAATGGCCCAGTACAGGAAACAGGCCACTGCAACACACACTGTGGAAGAAGGGGGCAAATAGATGTTTGTAACTCAGYTCTGAATGATCTTTAGTAGTAGACATTTGAGTGCTGGGGCTCAGCAAGCAGATATAAAGGCTGGCTACTTGGAAACTAAGGCCCTGCACTGCAWGCAAGAGCTGCCTGGCTTGCAATGACAATTACTAATTCTTGACATACTGTTAAAAAACACATGTGGCTAATGGTGAAAAGAATACGGAATTGGTTCTGGAGAGTTGATAGCCTGCTGTCCACAAGCAGGAATTTACAAGCAGAGGAATGAACTGTGAATCAAAGACCAAGCAGGTAAGGTCCTTAACAGGACTTCAATGCTGGCAAAGCAGTTTTGAATGAAGGAAAGTACGAGGTTAAATGGACCACTGTGAGTTGGCTTTTCAGTCAACTAATAAAAAAAGTATATTTTAGGCCTGTATTGAAGGTATAGCAAAAACAGTGGAAACAAAGTCTTAAGGCATATTCATTATGGGAAAATGTACATCAGCACWATTCAATCTTGGGCATTCCTTACCTCTTGCAGTAGCTGAAAATATGGGTTTATTTATGTTCTAGAGCACCTATGCCTAAAAAATTAAGTACAGTTACCCAACTTTGGGAAAGGACCTGTGCTGAAGTGTTTTGGGTGACTTCTTTTGGTAGCAACCCCAGTAAGGGAAGGAAAGTGACCTTTTACCCATTGAATTGGCCCTTGGAATGGGCCTTTCTGACTGCGTTCCTCAATGTGAAAGCATCTCCTACTYACAATTTCTGCCTGCTTTGTCAGCATCTTTTTTGCTCAAAGTATGGAAGAATATAATATTTACAAGGTGTTCTCTTCAATGTTATGATCCAAGAGAAAAATGCTTGTTCCCAGCTTTCCATGCCAAGCTGCATCTGTGAATCAGTGCTAATGCCTCATCATTCTTCATATGCCAAACAGACGTTTCACAACCCTTCTTGGTTCAGAGGTGATAAAAGATAAATTTTTAAGCTTCTAACAGCAGAGTGCAGTGTGTTACAAGGAAAACATACTGAATTTAGGCTTAAAATATATAGAAATCTTTTTTGCTTTGTTTTATTAACCAGTATGGGGCAGTTGTTTCATGTTTGTTTATAAACAGTTGAGAACTATGACTGTGTTAAACTGCTGTTGGAAAGTTACTTGAATGACTAAATAACTCTAGTACCTTCTATCTGGTTTTCTTACAGCAGACCAATGAGCTACCTTGCTACAGAGTGAGAAACTGCAGCTCTACAACTTTCCACAGAACTATGAAGCAGAGCCACACTTGTGGCAAAGGACGTCATCCTGCCGAGTGAGGAATTCCTGGCCCACCAGGGAGACGGAGCATTTTGCGCAGCTAAAACATTCCCCGTGCCACTGGCGCTCCTCAAATGAGACGTATTTGGCACCTCCAAGAGCTGAAAGAGAATATGAAAAAGGAAAAAAAAAGAAGATCTGAATCCAGTATTTCTGGACATGGTTCAGTAATGCAACAGATGACTTTCTGATGTGTGATCAGGTTGTAATTCATACAGTGAACGGAAAAATGAACAAAAATCCATAGTGTGAAATATTCTTTATTGGCTGAATTGAAAAATATCTTTAAAATTTAAACAGTGGGAAATATTTCAAACAAAGCCACAAGTCACTTGCTTGCAAATCCCATTATGCGATCTGAACACAATGGGTTTATCAGAATGTCCATTCAGGTTTGTTGATCTTCCCAACAAACTCTCATGGAAGTTATTTGCAATATTCGTATAGTTTCTATACAACTCTGAATGAAATCTTATAATAAAGTTTCTTCAAGATGGATTTGTTTGGAAATTACCAGAGAATGGGAATCCTAGCAGAATTATGTGAAATAAAATCTTGAAGACTGGGGAAATTTGAATAGTTTYATGCTTTTTTTGTTGCTGTTGCTTTGTAGTTTGGGTATTTTTTAAATCATGTACATGGCATTGGGTATTCATTGATTTGTTTGTCCAATGACATATGCAGCATGCACCTGTAAGAATCAGGAAGTACTTTTCAACAGCTGACTCCACACATCATAGGATTAAAGTGCAGAACGCCAGCAAATGCTCTCAGAAAACCCCAGCTATCATAGACCAGTGACATACATGTCTAATTATAAATCATATCTAAGTATACAAGGATTCRTGAAATAGAGCTCTGCTTTATTTGGCAAGCTTTCTAATTTGACAGGTGTGCCTTACCAGCAGGCAGTTAATCTGTGTTCAGTTTGACCACATTTGCATTTAAAAACAAAACTGAAGAAATCACAGAGGACCTTGTGTGTACTGTCCTGGGAAGAGCAAAAAAAGCACCTTTTAAAATATTCCTAAGGAGGAATTTTCTAGAGAAAACACTACATCAAACAATGCCTTTGGGCACATAAAACCACTCCTCATCTGTTAGAGAACATGTGTGATCAGTATGTCCTAGCAAGACACAGGACATGTGACACAGAGAGAGTCTCTCTGATAGTTAACTCCTTCAGTCTTTCATTATGATGGGAATAATTTCAATGTTTTTTTTTCTAAAGTGAAAGTCTTCTTTGAGAGGAGACTGACGATTCATTTCTGTCTGGTCCCCTCTAGAAGATGAGACTCACCTGCAATAGGTTTCTTGCAAGCAGCACACTTCTTGGCATGAAATTTGCTGAAACAGTCTACACAGTATGGATGCTCATCTTTGGAAATGAACCTTTGTCCAGACAGCTGAGCGTTACACACAGCACACACAAAGCACTCTTTATGCCAAGGCTGGTCATGGTAGGCCACTCCTCCAGAAGTTATAACCTAATGCATTGACAAACAGGGGCAGAGCAAAGAAACAAAGGTGTGAAACATGAAGGATTGTCCAATCCTTCATAAGTACTTGCACTTGTTTTCTCTCTTCCAACATGCACAAGAGAAGAAAGCGTGGTCACATCAACTTCTTTTCATCTGAGTTATCCATTTAACTAATCTGCAGTTGAATTCCATATGCTACTGGYTTGTTATTTTCAATTTTCTACTACAATACAACCTCATAATTTGTAATAAATATGTTATTTTTAAATGAATTTTTCTATTACACTGTAGATAAGTGTTTAGAATCAGGCATGCTCTCAGAAGAGAAAYTCTCAGTGATAGGCAGTGGGTGAGAGAACCAAAGCTGAGATAATAGCTAATCTCCAACCAGTATTTTGCTGTCTCTCAAGTGCAACAATATTTTAAATAGGAAGAAAGACAGTAAAGAAACAGAAGTAAAACAGAAAGGAGAGCTACRCAGTCAGAAGAAGAAAAAAAATCAGGTTTATCAGTGTCATCGACTCCTCTTTGCCAGCAATACTTTCACAGCTCTTCACTGGTKATTTCTGAAGAGGGAAATTTCCAGTAGTTCTGTGGCTCCCATATGGGTGGCAAGGAGCTAGTTTCACAGATTTTGTGAGAGACTGTACAGAAAAATTTCTATAAAGATGAGCTGTAAGACAGTGTTTCTACCATCAAGTCACATGCATGACAGGGAATTAATGAATGAGTGAGTGAATGAATTAATGAAYACTGTTGGAACAGGAGGAGCTAAAGTTGAAGAAACTTAAGTAAAAATAGTGGTATCATCAAATTTCYCTGGGGAATACAGTTTCAGGAAAATCAAGAATAATATGTGGTCATGTCAAGCAATAAAGAGATTTAAATAGTTTGCAAAGCCTTTTACATTCCAGTTTAGGGCTATTTTGTGGTTACGTTTGCTTTTCCATTAAAATCTAAAAATTGCTGACAAAAATTCAAGATTCAGTTTGGCAATTTAATCTATTTGGGCTCAATTTTCATGTATGGGAATTGATGTGAGTTTCAGAAATAAAATTGTTTTAGCTATTATGTAGGGGGAGTATTGGCATTCCTAGAATATTTAAGAAGCAAATCCTGATTATTTCATGTAGATGGTGCTAATATCAATGCCTGTAATAAACATTGAGCATAATTACTATAATTGCCATGTGTTCATTTAATGCAAGTTAAAGGCTAGATGTAGAAAATTTGGAATAAATAAAAGTACTTTCTAAAGTTTACCTACTGAAGAAAAAAGTAGGCAGCATATTTTCCTGAAATTAAAAGCTTTTGTTAGAGGTAGAGATTTACAGGTAATCCTTACATAAGTACAGGAAATTATAAGTTATTTGATGAAGTGGAAAAAAAAAGTTTCCAGAGTGATGCAGGTACTAAAGAATAAGTAAAATTCTGCCCTAAAAAACAGCTCAAAACATATCCCTAGAGGAAAGTATCACACTAGAATAGTGTGATGCTTTGAGTATTTTCATCGACAAGAGACAATCTTAAAACATGAGGAATCAAGGGAGGGAAGAATTGATTTATCTGTGCTTGGGGGAAAAAAGAAATCAAATKAAGCTTTCTGGTACCCACAAGGTATCATCACATGTTGCACCAGTGGCTCTCCTGACTAGTATTATCACAAATGAATGTTACTTGATCTGCTAATTGCCTGATACATTTCAAGAAAAAATAGCCAAGATTGTGGATGATTTCCTCAGTTCAGGTGGCTAATTGTGCATACGAATASATCTGAGAAATTATGGAAAGAGAGGCATGTTTACAAAGGCAAAATCAGAGATTTTCAGGAAAGAAGGGTTTTATCTAACTTTGCATTTAATGTTTTGCTAAAAATCACAATGAGTAACTAAAGAAGCCCAAAGCATTTGTTTTGGCAAATAAGATTATTTTGGATATAGTCAGTCCTAGATTAGCAAGAGTGGACAGCAGACACTGCCACAGCTGCCTTTCAGTGTCCAGTGTCATTGGGAAGATCCTGATCTTACTCTTAGTTCACCACACATTTCACATGATACAGCCCTTTCTCCCATGAGCAATATTGCCTCATGAGGGCATTTTTTGTATTGTGTGTTTAATTACCTTTTTGCAAGCATAGCAATGGTGAGCAAATTTCTTCTCAAAACAGGGCACACAGCAATTCTCATTGTCTTTGATGATTAATGGTTTTGTTCCCAATGGTTGCTGACAATACTGGCAAACAAAACAGGATTCATGCCAGGAACTTCCCTTAAATTCCATTTTACGTGAACCTGAAAAAAACCAAAGTGAACAATCCTCTCAGATATAGCCTTGTAATATAAATTTTAAATGTTGGGAATGCTCTTGTTTTTGAATCTTCTAGCTCAGCATCAGATAACCCAAGAAAATATCTTCAATTTAATAGAGCTTCTAAAAATGCACTTGAAATTTCAAGAACACAGTCAGTGCCATATATTCATCTAGCAAAAGATGTTCTGACTTTCCTAAGCTGTGATTTTTAGAGTCTGTTCTTATATTAATCTTTTGGGGTTTTTTTGTGATTATGCTTGAATTGATCAGTTTCCCTCTGTCATGGTTTGACACTGGCACAATGCCAGTGCCCCATGAAGATACCCTCCCCCTGGTGTTTGCTGTGAGATGTGACCAGGAATAAGCAAAGCAGRCTCTCACTTATTGACAAAGAAAACTTTATTAACTACACTACAAAGAGAAAAAAAACTAAACTACAAGGGAAAAAAAAGGGAAAAAAAAACCCAAAACAAAAAAATAAAACAAAAAAAAAACCCCAAGGAAAGTGAAAACTGCCCAGAAGCATTTTCCTCCTCCCTCCCACCAAATTTCCAATACAATACCTCCCCCAAAACACCAACTCTCGATCCTGCACCACCCTTCAGAATACTCAATCTACAGTTCATCAAGAGGAGAAGGAGTCCTTCTTTGTGCCATAGGCTTCCCCTGGAAACACTGTTGAAACCTCGTGTGTCTCCATGTCACTGATAGCACCGCCCGGAGAGATCATTTGCCATCGTGACATCTTCCTTCCATACTCAGTGCTCTCACCACTGTGCATGGACCAGAACTGCTTCCAGGGTCGTCTTTTAAGGGTGCCTTGTGCCGTTCCAAAAAGAGCACAGTCTCACCTTTGGGATGCCTATCCCCTCCATATTTTTCACCCCCTGAGGCCGAGGGGTCTCAACACCTCAAGACTGAACTCTCTTGGCTCTGAGCCACTGCTCCCCCTGGATGCAGTCTCTGTGTCACAAGGAACAC
>JACDOX010000004.1:4851999-4882216 GCA_014549065.1 Cardinalis cardinalis
ATTGGCTTGACCACAGGATCCCAGAAATCCTGTTTCCTGTCAAACCACCACACTCTCAAACCAGCCAACTCAGTGATAATGTTCAGGTACACAGCAATTTTATAAATGAAAAACTAATTTGTTTGTTGTTTAGTACATTTATTATTGTCCTGTCTTCTATCTTTCTTAAACTAAGTCTCCTTCACTTATAAATGCATTATTTATTTTAATCAGCTTAAACTGGCAACTTTCTAAAAGTAAATATTTTTTCTGTGATACAGGACATTACACTGCCTTCTCCTATAGCTCACCATTTCTGTCCTAGACCAACAATTCTTTTTATCATGTTTAACTAGATGCTTTTGATACAGCACAAGGATAGAAAGTTGCTCAGTTAAATGTTTGTCAGAGGAGTCTCAGACCTTTTATCTCTGCGTACAGGTGTCCTATCTTGAGATAGAAACCTAAGTCTAAGATATGTGCATATATCTGGGAGCAGCTTTTGCAGTGGGTCTCCATCCTCAACTTCCTATCTGTAGGTAGCATAAGACTGCACAGAGAGGTGTAAGGTGCTTTTCCATCCTTTCTACATGAAGAAGAGGATTGCTGCTGTATCTGATTAATCCCACTGCACCTGTTTCCTGCACTGTGGGGCCAGTGGAGAAACTACTGGTTGTATTTAGACACAGAAAGTTTGCAGCTTCATCCCAGTGATCAGAAGGCCAATTTCACTGTCTTTCATAACTAGGTCTTTTCAATACAGAGCTAGCAAGCTGATGAGAAGGAAGTTAATGATACAGAGACTGGCTGGCATTCCCATGGCTCTGGGCACTCYTTCTCACACCTTTGGGCACTTGCTGCAAGGATTTAGATTCTGTGACAAAAMAAGCAGCATGGATTTACATCAGAAGATAATGATGAGTGATAACCTGAGTGTATTCTGGCACATTTTTGATCGCACATTAGGTGTGCCTATTTGACAATATTTTTGTGAACTATGTACAATTCAAGCAGTTTATAATTTTTTAAATKAACACAACTGCATTTTTACAATATTTGTCTCCACTAATGCAGATTTTACTTGTAATGAAAGGGAAACAAACTGTAAAACCACAAACTAGTGTTACAGGTTGAATACAACCTGAGTAAACTAGTACCAATAGTAAGACTATAATTTTGCACAGCCTGGATCTTACTGTTTGGCATTGAGATATACTGAAAAAYAAAATTCTAATGTCACTGCCAAATTTACTGACGTTCTCTGTTCYAAAAGCTAGGAAGCCACTTTCCTAAGCAAGCAGCTTCCTTTTGCAGCAAATGGTGCTGTGGCTTCTCTCAGATGCCTGTGAAGAGGCAGCTTTTGGGTCATACTCTGCTGTATGAGCTTTACTGATGTGGTAGAAATGAAAAGTCTAGAGTGTGTCCTGAACAGACACAATCAAAAGCTGAGAAGCAGCTTAGTGGAAAGTGCAGAATTTTCAAGAGTGCTAATGGCAGGAAGTAAGCCTATTGTAAACGTGGACAATATTGTAAAATGGACTTGTATTCATTTTAGTAAAAATGCTGCTAATGATTTGAAAGCAAATTGTCATGTTTTGACAATTTAAACAAAACATATTTCTGAGTGAAAGCACTAGTATGAAGAACACAAGCACAGAGTCTGTTCAATGTGGAAAACATGCAGATGACTTGGCTTATGTGGCACTTCTGCTCACAATAGCTCAGTTTGTCTACCWATGCTCACAGTGGGATATGCTTCCTAAGAACTGCAACAGAATCAAGGACATCACATGAACACATTTTACCCTGCATTGAACTCTTAGTATTTTTATAAGGATTCATAAGACCGGTCAGTTGTAGATCAGAAGTGTCTGCCTGCCTTCTCTCCACTGCTGGGAGAATGCTACACACATAAAAAGAGTAGTCACCTCCAAGCTGCTCTGAAAGTCAAGGACCTTGTAGGCTGGTTATTCCTGGAGGARCTTATCATTAAAAATGGGGTTCCATTTCTCAGCTAAGGGCCCCTGTTGTCTTACCAGGCATAATGGTCTTCTGGCAGTGAAAACACTTGGATGAATACTCATCAGAGTAGCACTCAGTACACAGCAAKACCTCGTCCTTGGCAGCAAATGGTTTCTCCACGAGTGAGCGACTGCACTTGGCACACCTGAAGCACCCCTCATGCCAGTGGCGGCCTTTGTAGGCCAGATCCTTGGAGAAAGTAAGTTCATGTTAGTGAAAACATTTATTTACAGTGCTTTTATCCTTCAGTTCCTTCCACAACTAAAATAAAAAAGGAAGAGCATTGCAGTGGTGGATCCAACCAGAAGTGTGCTCAGGAAAGGTGCAGGTACTCAATGTCACTGTTGTGACATTGTGACTGTTGTGACATTGTGACTGTTGTGACATTGTGACTGTTGTGTCGATCTCCTTCAGAGGCCACTGGGAGCCGCTTTGGCAGAATGTCCTTCCTTATGTAACACAGAGCTCTGTTTTTATTGGAAGAATCGTATTATATATTACAGTTGTCTTTCAAGGAGAAACAAGTGATCAACATTTTTAATGTGCACAGACCACTGGAGACCCATATTCTATAGAATTTGAAGTGAACCTTATGTATTTTCAACGCTACTATTTCTTCTTCCAGCTGACGTGACATAATTCTAATAGCTGTCAGAAAACAAGCAATTAAAATCTCATTGAGAACAAAATGACTATTAGTAATATTTTAAAAAAAGTCATTGCTTTTGTTTACACCTGATATAAATCCTCCTGGAAACTTGACAGAAAAAAGTTTAAGAGTCAGTGGGCTTAAGGGATGAAAGAGCTAACAATATATATGTATATGAAAGAGATAACAATATATATGTATGAGATCCTGACTAAGAATTCAAAAAAAGACCAAACAGCAGATTTAATTTCCCACAGTTAGAAAAGCAAGGGAAAAATGCACCTCCAAAAAACCTTCCCAGCTTAAAAAATAAACTCTTCCAGGGCTCTTTTATAAGTAAGAAACATAAAAGGGCACAAATCCAATCTCATTGTTCTCCTTTATCATGTCCCTGCCTTTTAAAGAGCTAAAAATARAAGAAATACCMTGCTTTGTTTCATTAGGTGCTGAGCACTTAGCACTTTCATTTGCTTTAGTTAGCACTCTGAACCTTGTAGGAACTAGGCTGTCAGTCCAGAGCAGCCCGAGGCAAGGATGGGTGAGGAGGAGAGGAAAAAAGCCAAGCTCTAGCCCCCTGGGAGGGCTGAGACAATCAGCTGTAGATCTCTGTGTGCCACTTTTCTAGATGTCTCTAGCCAGGYGCACTCCTCTCTTACCACATCTGCTTTTTTCTCCTATTTTTTCCTTCCACTCAGCCCAAAGACATGGCTTTTTGTTTATGATCGTCAACAATAGAAATCCTGTCACTGATTTAATTTTTGATTTTAAAGGTGAAATTAGGTGAACTCAAAGCATGTGTTCTGGTGAATCTGACTGGTGCTATGTGTTCAACGTTGGTGTGGGTGAAATGCTGATGAGACTTTGAGGAGTGTCTTCATCCAGATCAGCATTTTCCTTGGATGATTCCTGTATGCAGACCATGTGCTGTGAAGTGCTTGGGCTGGGAAAGCCTTCCAAGAGGTTTATTTCAATATCTTTCTGTCCGTTTATTTCTAAGGAACATAGGCAAAGAGAGCATGGGGAGAAGGTGGCCAGTACACACTGGACTTGGCAAAACAAATGCTTTTTGATAGGTTTCATTTGACCTTAAAATTCAATGTCAAGTATACGTCCTCTAAATTGAAGTATGGTGTACTAGAAATCCTGTCAAAGACCACAGAGGAACTTGAATTATTAATTAATATTGTAAAAAATGGAGAGGCGAAAGAAAAGACAAGGTCAGAAAGACCGCCACTAATACACCATCTGTGAGATGAGCAAGGTAAGCATGGAATTAAGCAGAAATAAAAGAACCCTTCATTTCCAAAAGAGAGAGGGAGAATATGCAAACTATAAACATGTTGTCTTAGCTTGACGTCTGCTTGTCAACACCTACAGTAAAAGCAATTTATTCAATGCTCAAAATATTTTTTCAATGAACACATCTCAGAAATTCCAAGATGTCAATCAACCTGATACACTGAATTACACCACCCACCCTATCACCCCCCCAGCACTGTGCAGCCTCTGCTGCCAGTGAGTGGCTGGAGGTGAAGGACGGAGCCCAGCTGAGGTCCACACAGCCTTACTGTGTGCTTGGGTATATGCATGTGCAGATTTCCTCATCTTTGATCCCAGAGCTTTCCTATTCAGGGAAAACAGCACTGTTTCGCTCTGCTGTGTGTGGATGTACAACAGCTGTGCTTAAGTCTCTTCAGTGATACAGGGATATGCAAAGGGGTGGGTATCACATTTACCACTAAAGAAATTGGATTTGTGTATAATTTAACAAGGAAGAAAAAGTGCAAGCTAAATCTGTACCTTGGAGCTGCACTCAATGGGCTGCTTGCACTCTTTGCAGGGGTTGGCGTACAGGCTGTCGTAACACGGGACACAGTAAGCATTCTCATCTCTTAGTGCATATTTCCTGCCACGGAGAGACTGCAGGCAGAAATGGCAGTCCGTGTGGCTGCTGGTCATCCTGCTGGGGCCCTCCACGTGCTCTGCAAAAGATGGGAAAAATTGGGCAATTCAGTGCCTGATGTTTGCTCAAAGACTAAGTAATGCTGAATTACCTGTGAGAGTTGGACAGGCATCTCCTGGTCATTTGCAGTGCCCTGGATTTCTTAATGCTGGCTTGTTCAACAATAAAATGGTAGCCTTTAACAACATATGCTGTGAATTGTATCACCTACATGATGGGGAGCAAGAGGGCTGCTTCAGCTTATTTTAACACTGTTTCAGGTCAGACACCTGAAAATGAAGCCAACTTCACATTCTCTACGTAAAACTGCTGGCATCATGAGCATTATGTGCTGGATTCTGAGATAAACCTCATCCAGAAATTGGGTAATGGAGATAGAAGCAATAATTCAAGAAGCAATAATTCAGAAATGAAACCAGCTGAGGAGTTAAAAGGCCAAAGAGAAGAGGCAGGAACTTTGTAGTGTGTTCCTGACTTTCTCTTGATACTCCTGTCCTTCTGCTCCTTCCTTTCTTTTCGAAATACCTCCACATCTACTTGACCCAATGGAAGGAAGACAAGGGACTTGACTGCTTATGACTGTTTTCTGCAATATCTCAACTATGCTGGTAATATTTGGTGGCATTGTAAGGTCGCACAAATACCCCTGGAGAGAAATAGAGTGAAATATAAAGAAAAATAAACTAAATAATAAGTCAAACAAAATCAAAACTTAAAGAAGGTTTTCCTTGTTGTTATTGGAAAAGATTGGTTTTTTCTTACATATTTATTTCTATATTGGATTCCACATCGGCAGTACCAAAATAATGTGAAATAGTTTATATTTCTGTACCAGACAAGTGCAGGAAATACCACAAATCTATTGAGACTCAGTTGTATGAATTTCCCATCCTTCAGTTTTTCAGGCTAAAGAGGCTGGAGAAGCATCCAAACCTCAGCTGCTTATAGATCTGCAATAGTGAGTGTTTTAAGGATTGTGGAGATGAAGACCTATTTCAGTCTTATTGCTGGTTGAATCGTCATCACTTTGCTAAAATTKGGTCTTGATTCTTGGAAATGATGGAAGAAACCAAAAAGTTCACAGTGAAGCAACCCCAAAAACATCTGTTGGGCTTGTTGGGTTGCACTCTTTGTTAAACTCAAAGGGTGTGGCTGCAGCCAGCRCCAGCAATCATGAATTTTAGAGGAGTTGAAAACAACTGGGGAAGGTCTCCTAAAATATTTACATATCAGTGACTGTGGGCAGCTGAAATTTTTGCACTTTGAATAACAGGGCAAATTAATTTCTTTTAACCAGATACATAGCCTGAGAGTAAGGAAGAACAAACAGAAGGACAAGATTTGAGGGACTTCTTATCCATGACAAAGCCTCCATCTAGTCCACTTAGAGTTACACCCTCATATTTTGTTTTTATGCACTCACTGTCTTACGCCCATGGTTCAGCTTTAAAGAGGCATAAAACCTTTTTCTGGGTTTTTGCTTCAGTAAGCTCTAAACCAAAATGGTTGCTTGAGCTGTGAGAAAAAAACCAATTACTGCAGGTTTCCACTGGCACCAGTGCATAAGGTCAGGCATTTATTAATTAATCTCTTCTGGGAGATGTAGTAGTAAAACAGTGGAAAGGGGCAGGGACCAAGGCTGTCATACTAATTTCAGACCAAAAGTCTGATTGGAAAACTCATTGCTCCTGTAAATTGAAAATCTTTAGAACTGAATTGATATATTTCATTTCTTACTACCCTTAATATTTCTACACCCTGTCAGCCAAGACAGAGTGTAGTAAGGAAATAAAACAATCTGGAACCCAGATCAGTGAGAAACATGCTTTCTTAAAAATATTTCTGTTGTGTTTTATGTGATATCCTTGGTAAAATAATATAACAGGGTTTGAATTAGGACTTCCATTTCTTTAAGATCAAACAGAGATTTGAATGTGTAACAAATAAACCCATTTATATGAGAAAATTACATCTATCAGCTTGTACATTACAGAACACGACACAAAACCAGGCAGAGCTCAGTGCATTTAATGCACAATCACAGTCATGACAAAAGTCAAGGTTAAGTTTTGCGCATTTTGCTCTTCGTAGGGGAAGAAGTATAAACTGGTGTCTAAGGACACAATCAAGGAATGCTTATGGTTAACTGTGTTCCATAGTCAARGTCACAGGACAGGCTTGAAACTGGGTTTCAGAGGATTTTAATATATTTTTTTARTGGGAATTAAAGTAATGAACTGCCTTGGAGGATAACCCCGAGTGAACCACCTTTCTGATGCTCTCCCTGCTGGATCAGTACTCCTGATTCCTGACAGAGTTTCATCTCAGCCTAAAAGTGGCAACAGCAAAATCCAAACAGGGTATTCATGAAAAGTTTTGTTACTTTCAAAGCATTTTTGTTGCACAAAGCTCTCCAAAAAATAGCCTCCCATATCTGTAGAAACATCTCTGTTTTTTCATTCTAATGATTGTCAGTCAGGTTTTTAAGTTATCAAAAMCTCTGCATTCCAAGTAATCTTCTTTAAAAAGCAGTTCTCTTGATTATTGCTTTTTTCCCCCCAGGAAGTCAGCCTGTTCCAGGAAGCCCAGGCTGTGTGCACAGACAAGACCCACTACCGTAATATTCCAGAACTACTGAATTTGAACTACATAATTATCCTCCTAAACCCCTATATGGATATGGGAGCAAAGTGCTATTAATCCTGTTCTACAGATGACAGTTGTTGCTTGAGAACTTAATAAAGTGCCCCCAAGACCAGAGTCAAAGCCTGAGAGTGTCCTTGGGCTGCTTCTCTAGTAAAATGCTCAAGTAAAATGCTCAATTCTAGTCAATTCTAGTCAATTCTCTAGTAAAATGCTCAATTCCCAAAACTTTCCTTCAGACAGTCTTCAAAGTTTGACCATGAATCATAGTAAAAGACCATGTTTGGGAATGAGGCAGCAGTGGTGTGCAAAAGAATGAACATWTTTTGCAAACCTTTTGCCAAAAATATGGGTAACCTTCGAGAGCTACTTTTACCATTAGGAAATGCAACAAAAAAGGTGRATCTCATCTCTTCCAGCACCACTTATCCTTGCTCCAATAAATAAGTAATGGTACGAGGGCCACGCAGTGAAGTAGAATGTTTTTCTTGTGCTTTGATCCTAATCTCTAGAGAAATATGTTTACTTTAAGTTTGCTGGAAGCTAGACTTTGTGTTTTGAAGGTCAGCTAAGAAATCTCTGGAGATCTGATGTTATTCACTCTCATGGAATGAAACGCTGACTCCAGCATTCCTGCTGATAACTCGAGTCCTAGGCACAGGGAAAGACTGCAATGTTGCCATTCCTTGGGAAAATATGATTTTATTATTTAAATTGGAACATCTTAAATTGGAAGCTAAATACTGTTGATTTTTATGTGTCTGGTTGGCAGTGATACRAGGTATCATTTTTAATGTTAAGAATATTCCAAGGAGGTGCAGAGAGATGTTGCCAAGGACGTGAGGATATTGTAACTGGAGTCCCTGGGGTCAGATTCGAGAATGCMGCAGCTTCATGGACTGAATGATAAAAGAGATGAAAATACAAAAAAGAGAGCTRGCTAGTCAGCCTGCTGTTAAAGCAGATTAAGGTAGAATTTAGCTACAACAAGTTAGGACAGGGACTTTCTGGAGAGTCAAATTAATTCCCATAAAATGCAGAGCACTAGAAGACTTCCAGTGAAGAAAGCTGTAAGAACATGGTTGTGAAGTTGTGAATCCTGATAGACATGGAACCATCAGGAAAAAAATTTTTTCCTCACTGGAGCTAAAAAGCTCCAGTTTTTTTCCTCACTGGAGCTAAAAAGCGGAGCCAGAAGGTTAATATATGTTTCAATAATTAATCTTGATGTTTTCTATAAATATATGTTAATCTCCCTCACACAAACAAAAATAAAAAACCCAGAAACATTCATACTACTCAGAAATTAATTAGTACATAYATATGGATGTAGATATGTACATATAGATAAAAATGTTCTATCTTTCACTTTGTAGAAGTTCTAATGGACTATTTCTCAATCTAAMTATACCTGCCATTGAACTTCATCATATTTTTCTTTAAGAACATGCAGTTATTGGAAAAAGGCTTCTTCTTAGAGAGACATAAAGAAAAAAATAGATGGGAAAAAAATCCTTTGAACAGCACTGAAGATAAGAAAAAAATTTGATATCTTATGATGAGGACACCCCTGCAACCTGCCCTAGGCATTGTTCATTTTCAGGTAAGTGCATGTTTTAATCTTCTTATGCTATTTGCCTTATTTGCATGAATTTTCTGCCTTCATTTTCCCTATTTCTATTTTTGTCTCATGCATTTACATATATTAAAGGTTCTGTAATATTTGCTTTTCTAAAAATGGCTAGAGAAGCAATAGGAACTGGGGACATGTATTACAGATCAAGTCAAGCCAAGAACAGGAAAGAAGACACAGATACTAACCCTGAACTATCTTATCTCTGTGGCACAGGACAGTAATGCAGCATCAGGTCCTGGAAGCATCYGAGTGAGGGCAGAGCTCTCACTGTTGAAATTCTCCTTTAAACAGCCAGGAYGGATGCCACAAGTGACACTGTTTTGGTGGGGTATGAAGGCAAAGCAGATATTTTAGAGGTTGGTCTGGTAGTTTGTACTGAATTGTACTGTGTTTACACACCCCTGACTACAAGCAAAAAGGGCAAGAGCTATGGCTTAACTAGGGAATCAAGCATCTCAGGAATTTTGTAATTTTTTCCTTAATTGGTATTGCTGTCTGCTTTGTTTACACCATACAAATTCAAATGGTGTAGTCATCTAAATTCTTTCTTTTTTTTTTTCTGAAATAATTCTTACCCACATTTTTTACAGGTTTTCACACAGTCTGGTAGAGYCAGAATTTTCTCCTGTGTCATTATGGAGCTCATTCCTTTCAGACTACTGTCAAATGTATGGAATAAAATGAAGGGATCAAATAATTCAGCTGTGTACTGTTGTAACTTTTAATATAAAATTCTGGCAGTATTCTTAGTTGTACTTCCCATATTGAACCAGAACACAGGTTTGAGGATTGCATCTGTTACAAAGGGCTCATCTGATAAAGAATGCTCAAATTACCTGATGAGTTAGATGGGACAGAGTGGCACCCACAGCAAACTGGCAGATGACACCACTGGCAGTGGGAGGAGAGGCTGATACACCACATGGATGTGCAGTTATCCAGGGGGACCTCCCCAAAACTGGAAAAGCGGGGTGGCAGGAGGCYCATGATGTTCAGTAGGGGGAGTTGCAAGGTGATTCTGTGATGGACCACAGAAAATTTATCACTGTTGAATGGCAAAAGAGGGAGGGTAAAAGTCTCCACAAACCCTCAGTATTCTTTTATGGGCACTGGAACAGGAGTGGGGCATTCTCATGACAACAAAACAGTCTCGTGTAGATGCCTGTTTTTTCCAAGTACCCTTTCCTGCCTTGACACTCACTGACAATCCCTGATCAGGGAATCATGAGTGATACTTCAAAAAGTGTTTAAATAAACAAAAAGTGGAAATGTCAAATGAAGACATGCACTGAAATCCTGATCTGAAACTACCACCAGTGAGTTCATTCCTATTGTGCAAATAATAGACTTATAGAATTTTATGGGTTGGAAGGAACCTTAAGGATGATCTGGTTCCAACTCCAATGCCATGGGCAGGGGCACTTCCCGCTAGACCAGGATGCTCAATGCCCCATCCARTCTGGCTGTGAAAACTTCCAGGGATGGGGCATCCATAATTCCTCTGTGTAACCTGTTCCAGTGTCTCACCACCCTCACACTGAAGAATTTCTTCCTAATGTCTAAAATAAATTTCCCATCCTTCAGTTTGTACCCATTACTCTTTATCCTATCCCTACAGAGCCTGATGAAGAGTCCCTCTCCAGCTTCCCCTAGGCCCCCTTTGGATACTGGTGGGGAGCAGCATCAGAGGAGCACTTTGGAACCATCTCTGCTAGAACAGCATCTGCACAAAATGCCTGCACAGCTGGGCAGAAGGGCCCCAAGGAAACAGCAGCATCTCAGCCATACACTGACAGCACCTGGCAGGGACACACGTCCCTGGAAGAGACACAAGCCTGCCTTTGGGACTGAAATCTTCCCAGGGAAAACAGTACTTACAAGAAATGACACCTGTTGTACAAGGGTGAGTGAGGTGCCTGGAGGTTACTGATCAAAGCAGTCTTGCCACCAACAAGAAGTAGCAGAACTTCAATAGGGAATGCTGATTCTGATAGTAATTTTTAAGATCGTAATGAAAAAAAATATGTAATTTCTCATCTTTGCAGATATCCTAGCTGTAGAGACCAGATTTCCCTACCCTTAAGTTTTATTTCAGGAATRGCAAGGTGGATGAAGATTACTCTGTTGTGTGAGAAGGGGTGCATCACATGAATTACCATAATTTTTTTAAAAAAATAACTACAACTGTCTACACAGCACAGCTTTTTCTAGAAGGGTTATTTAAAAGCCTGTGACCCACTTAGACCTGCCTTAAGAAATAAAATGAACAAAAATATAAAGAACATCATCAGCAGCATTGTTAGCAACAAGCTAAAATTGGAAAGGATTTTCATTACTCAATTTAAAAAAAGAAATACTTGCTTCCCCAAACCCAAACATAAATCCCCCAAATGATAATCAAGCATCTGCTGCAGTAGTTTTTCCTCTTATCTCCAGCTGTGCTATGCCAACCTGACCTAATTTCCTGAGGAAAAATATAAACCAAGACATGGCACTCTTTTATTAAAAGGATGACACCTTATCAAAATGAAGCAAATCTAAAATGTTCTAGTCTCAGCCTTGTTAAGAGATTGTGATGAGTTAGATGGCAGTACAGCTTAGGAAAAGCAAAGGCTGTTGTCAGTAGTATTGGTATGCAAGATCCCTACTTCAATTATCATTGTTCCCAGGTATTTTGGTTTGTAGGCCAAATATTCCATAGGCCAGTTTAGTTGCTTGCAGTGCTCCCTCAGGCCTTGCTGATGCCTTCTTATCAAGCTCATCTCTGAAAATAGGGATGATGTGTTTCTGCAGACAAGCCCCAGGTTGCTTATTACACCAACAGAAGTCATTGTTTATAAAGCACTGCTGTACAGTCTAAGAATTGCTGGCCACTGCAAATGTAGCGCTGCAAATGTCTTCCCATTATATGTGAGGTGTTTGGGGTGACCACTGCTGTGTCACTCTCCAGTCCTTCCCAAGGGAAAACAGGCTTCAAGGTGGGCAATTCCAAGAGGCAGGATCAAGTAATAATGGAATGGTTTGGGTTGGAAGGGACCTTAAAGATCACCTATTTCCTACCCCCCTGCCATGGGCAGGGACTCCTCCCAGGAGACCAGGCTGCTCAGAGCCCCTTCCAGCCTGGCCTAAAACACTGTCAGGGGTGGAACCTCCACAGCCTCTCTAGCAACAAGGAGAGAAGGGGTAAGCAGAAACATTGAAGAGAGCTAGAAACAGCCTGATCTCTACCTACGGACTCTGGATTTTTGATGACAATTAACACAGTAGGTATGGTTATGATATTTAGCAATAATGATGCTCTGCGGTTGCACTGTTTTTGGAATACAGAGATATCATAATAACAACAGAAGCATATTAAAACACATACGCAGATATTACATCTGCTGGGTAGACAGACCATGAAGCATATAAGCTGGTAAAGAAAATCTGAAAGAAGTGTCACTCTTTGTATTCTACCATTTTTACAGTAATGAACTGGTTATATGATATAACTGAGACAGATGGTGAGAAAGGTTTCTAGGAGAGCTCACAACAAACAACCAACATGAAAATATGCTGTGGGTACTCTTTAACAGACTTATTTCCTTTCCTTCTGTTTCCCTCTAAGTGTTACATGACCACCTGCTGGGTCCTCTCTTAAAATAGACCACTTGGAACACTGACATCTATGTACAAATTTATGTAGCTGAATAATTAATCTCAATTCATGAATGTCAAATTAGGTGATTTAATATTTTCTGGATTAGAGTTTAATTCTGCAGTTTAGGGTTGGTGTGCTATTATCTATTGGGCAGTGCTTTGCACAATTCTGTTATGAAGTCTCAGCATCTGCACTATGGTTGCAGTTACAATATAGTGCAATTCAGCTGTGTGTGCATACCACCATTCATATGGAATTATAGCAGGGTGGCTTTTTGCTTTTATTTCCTGCCCTGGGTGCCTTAAACACACTGTAGACAGGAAAACATTATTTTATCTACAGGTGCATCAGGGACAGGCTGCTGGCTTTTGGACTGGGGAAAAAAAAGATTAAATATTCAGATATACACAATCTTTTACATCATATCCTACATTCACTGTTGATAGTTATCCAGCACAGTTCATTCCAGCACAGACAAAGGATAAATGTATATTCACAATGTAAAAATGATTTTAGAATTGGTCTCACAAAAGGAATTTTGAAGGCAGAGAACATTTTTAGGAGAACCCTTTTAGGAGTGGGGCTGATAGAAAAAAGAGCATTAAGTGGCTTTTTGTTTGTCCTCTACCAGGGAGGAAAAATAACAGTGTCACTAGGACAAATATAGGAAAAAAATGTTGGTGGTTTTCCTATTTTTGTTCTTTAAATATGTGGCTTTGTGCATCATCGATTAAGCAGGCAAAAAATGTTACTTAAAGACCTCTGGAGTCTCAAGGAGTTGAGTAGATAATGTGCTGTCAAACAAGATGGGATAACGTGGCATTGACTCAGGTTTAACTTGAACCCTCACATCCTGTGGCAGCAACAACAACCAGTCCTTACAGATTCAGCCCTGGGTTCCCACCAGCGACATTTGCCCCCTGCTTGAAGCCTTTGTGACTCTTACATTACCTGTTCTGCCTTCTTGGGAGATAAAATCTGCAGAACAATTATGCGACTGGGTATCCTCGCATTTCCCTCAAGCCTTGAAGTCTCTGCACCACACATTAAACATTTTCTACTTAAAATAGTCTAGAAGTGGCTATGATTTAAAATTAGTATACCATCTTTTTTTACTATGATGTGAGGTTACTGACCCTTCAGTAACTGCCCTGCTGGGATTTTTGTAATGTCCTGATATGTGAAAAAGTCTTTTTTGCTGTTGTTGTTTTGTTTTTGGCATCATGACTTCAGATTGAATTTCTTTCTATGATTATAAATACACACTATCTAAAAATCCATTCCATTCCAGATTGACCTTATCTGATTGAAGAAAAATTAAGGCTAAAGTTTATCTGAGCATTCAAGACAGTCAACATTTGCTTCAGACAAATAAAACCCACCACTAAATCTTAGAATGCTGGAGGAAATTTGATAAGAATGAAAAAATTCCTTTCTAACATTAAGGAACATTCTAAGAACACGTAATTTAACTCAAGGATATTGTGGAACAGTGAGCCCAGTGATACCAGCAGAGTCTGGCTGATGTGGACTTACTCTAGTGACAATGTGAAGAGTGTAGCAACAACCATCTTTGYAAACCTCAAATGGATTTGATTGATTTTGGTAGAGGATGGTGCTCAGAGACCAWAATTCTGACCAGCTGTGGTGAAAAATGTTTGTCTCAGGAGGGGGAGAGTGGAACGCAGTGGCAGAAACTGCACCAAGCATCAAATACGATCCAAAGCCTTTCTGCTAATTTATGTAAAATTTATTAAAAGTTTTCAGTGAAAAGTCAAAGCCAGTGATCAAACAAATTAAGAATTCTGCTATTGTATTTTTAAAAAATCTAACAAACCCAGTCTGTTTGAGCATTTAATTTGAAACTTTTCTCAATGCTCYTCAACTCTCAAGCACTAAACTAAACAAAGATTGCCAATTGGAAGACAAGCATGAAATAGTTTTTACTCAAAGTTTTACTAAAGTAAAACTCCCATGCAAGTTAGATTTTTGAACTCTAATTATTCCACAGTTTTGCACATTTTAGTACATCAATGAATCATGATGTGGCTGAATTTCAAACCTGAACAGCTCACTTGAGAAAGACTGAACTTGATAAGCAAGTTTAAGCCCAGTACTGTTATAGGCTTCTGATAAATAGAATTAAACCTAAACCTCTGAGGTATTTTACAGCCTTCCTTTCAAAGGTTTCAGAATGCTTTTCTAACAACAGTAATAAAGTAATCCTAAAACACATTTGTGAGTTACTTATCTTCAGAAAAGATTAATACTTGTCAAAACAAAGTAATTGAATTCCTCAAGGTCAGAGAGCAAACCTTTGTGAGTGGGAACAAAAGAAGCCATTCACTGCACTTTTGCCATGAGATGGGTCTGTTCMTCAGGCTGTATCCATGGCACTGGCCTGGGATAGTTAAAAGGAGTGTGCAACGGTTGCCAACTGGTCAGTTCCCAGTGCTAGAGGTAGAAAACGCTTCCAAATTTAGCCAAAGCAATAAAATGTTCCAGTTGCGCACTTTGCAGTTGTCCTTAATGACCCTGAGGTTATGATGAATATTCTTATGCAAAATGTTCTGTCAACAACAACACCATCCTCTGGCACTTGGCCATTCTTGCTATTAATTCTGCTACCTATGCACAAAGACACATTACAGGAAGATTAACATTTTTCTGGCTGATAAAGCCTCTCAAGTGTGAGGCCAGCGACCATCTAGACAGCCTGTTCAGATCCATTACCCACACTAYGCTGAGATGTGCAAGAATTAACCAGTCCTCTTACATGGACCTTGAACAAATTCAAAGGCAACCATAGCTGGGAAGAAAAGTAGCATACTAGCATGAATGAAGGAGAATCAAAAAACCTCTTAAGAAATGGGAGCAAGTAGGGACAATAGCTGACCCGTACTACATGGCAACAGCAAATGGGGATATTCACAAAAACTAGCTTAAACCTGGTGAAGCTAATGAGTAAGGCACCTTTTTTAGCTAAAGGACAGATATAAATTCCTCTCCAGGGTGACTTCTAGCAGAAATTAAACTTAGCCATCATTGTGAAGGAACTAAGGCAGTGTAGCTTCCCTTTGTGAGTCTTGCCCTTCCCTTCATCTCTGCTACAGAATTTCTGTCACGGGGTTTTATTAATTTGTTTCCCTGGAGTCATGTTTGCATATTTATACAAAAATGTCCTTACTTGATCCCTCTGTCATTTTACAGGAAAACACAAATGTATGGAACAAGGAGCTCACAGCCTCCTTTCTCATAAGAGCTRCATGTCCTGTTCGCAAAAGAATGAATTCAGCTACAGCAGCCCAAGTGGAGCATCAGCAGCATTTCACTACACCAGCTTCCAAACTTAGGGCTCAAGAGATTTTAATAGAACAGTTGAACTAGAAATGATTAATTTATGAGCATCATTTACCCTAAATTGGCAGGGAAGTGTGGAGTAAAACTCCGCTCRGATTTACTCTCCAGGCGATCTAACAGTCTTGACAACACATAGAGCTCGAGTCGGCAGGAGGGCTGCTCCTTCCAATAGGTTTGGAATTTCACCCTCTGATTTTGGGCTTGATGTTTGGAAGCATGCTGATTAAAATATTTTTTTCTGTCTGTCCATGGTTAGGTAATACTAAAAGTTTTTAACTGTTCTTTCAAGAAATAAAATTCTGGTAGGGAAAAGAAATGAAAAAAGCTGGGATTATTGGTAGGGAGCTGATGGAACACGTCTTACCATGTCAACCAAAAAATACATGCTTTATTAATTATGACTGTCTGCAAATAACTTGGAGACAGCATACATCAGAATCTCTTTCAAGCAGCTTTAGAATCCATTTTTCTCTAAGCYTACAAGTTAGTTACTGTCATCCCAACATTCTACCAGTTAAACACCCTTGAGTCAAAGTGACTTTCCTGCAGTAAAATTACATGGGTTGACCATCAGCAATCTGTAACAATGTTAATGTATCAAATCCACTATAGTTTGTTCTGTAAAGATAACACAAAACGTGTTATGGAGGGAGAATTTGGAGATGATACTTGTTGTTTACAGCAATATTTTGACTTCTTATAAAAGCCAGCTTGGAAACTATTTTATTTCCAAAATCAAGAAAAATCCACATTAGGTGTTAAAAATACTCATGCTAGAAACAAGTGACTTAACAGAAAAGACACTATCTAGAATTTTTTCTTGCAAAAGCAAGTGAAATCTTGCTAGGAGATAAAAACGTAATGGGAAAAAGCACACTCATTTTTTGTTGGATGGTTCTTYGGGGCAAACAAAACCCAGCTCTTTACAAAGGAAGCCCCAGACAATCTTTCCACAAATTAGTRGGTGAGCCAATTACTACAATGAAAAGAAATAACAAAAAATTAATTTAATTTTTTTAAAAAACTCTATCTCTTTAGGTACACAAAATTAAAAACATAATATATATGTGGAAGTCTGCATCTAATTTACTCAGCAGTTTTCTGAGGAAAAACTTCCTGCATGCTCGCTCAAAACATTAAATTAAGTACCTTCTATACTAACAAGTTTAAAGCTTATCAGATGAAGTAATAATGGAAAAAAGCCTCAGTACTCACATTTAGTTTTCAGCTGCTTCTCTCGGTAACTTGCGCAGCAAAATAAAGGAAGAAATAATTACACGTCTTCACAGAAACAAACATCCATCAAATCCAAAAGAAACAGAACACTTTGCCAGAGCTATTTGAGGGTCCCATCAGAATTTGCCTGGATGGGGGAAGGCTGAGGGTCAGTTTATTTCCCTTAGACCTCATGACATGCAAATATCTGGCTGCCTCACCACTGAATCAAATCATTCTTTGACACGCTGTGTTTACAGATGACAAATACATACCATGTAGGAGGTTCTTAAAGGAACATATTTCTGAGAGTTCTCAAAAGGAAAAAGGCATATCTGTGCAAGGGCAAAAAGAAAGCAAGATGGAACATTATTCATCCCCAGATACACAGTGGTTCATGCATAATGAATCCAAAAGACCTCATGTGGGCTTGTAAATCAGAAAAGAAAAAGATTGTTGTGTACAGGAAACTATCCTGGGGGAGGTGGGGGGCAGGAGGGAAACCTCCTCCAGTTTCAGGAAAGATGTTCAGGGACACAGTAGMACTCAAAATTCTGACACGCCTGAAGCATTTTCTGGGCTATTACAATTTCCTGCTTTCCACCAGGTGGGAAGGTGTTCACAAGGATTACCATCAGTGTGGCAGAAATGGATTCCTCTARGCTCTCTCTCAGTATTTCCCAGTATTTCTGGCTTCTGAGTCACAGCCACCTCCTTTACATTCTGCTTGGGCCCAAGAGGGGCCAGCTTTCACAGACAGGCTCCAGCATGCACAGAGCATTCAGCATTCAAAGGTCCTTATACTTTGCACACGACTCTATGCAGACCCTTAACCAAATGCAGCTGAAAGCAAGGATATTGTGTCCATTTAAAAAAGCAGGCTGAGGTTAGGCAGAGTGAAGAAAAGATGGCTGCTTGTGGTATGAACCACAACTGACCTCAAGGCAGATTTTTCCACAACCAAGAGCCAATAGATCTGAATCACTTGGTCTACAACGTCAAGTGGGTGGGAGCTGTTCAGTATCACAGACAGAAGAAAGAAGGAAATGTTTGAATGGTTTAAATATGCATTACGTTATCTGAGTACTTTGGTAAAATTGCCAAATCTGGACATGTTCTGGAGGTTATCTGTGTCTAGATAGTGTCTCACAATTAAGACTGATCCTCTGACTACTGTTGCCAAGACCTGATGATCTCTGCTTGTAGTCTTGTTAAACCCCTCCAGACATGTAGTCATTACTTAGACAAGACTGATCTCTTTCCTCCTGTTTTAATTTGTTCGACAAGCTTTATTTATACTAAGGACCTTTAATTTCAAGCCTGTGATTTTAGCAGATTGATGAGAGAGAGGACCAGTTAGGTATGAATTTGAATCTAGAATGAGAATTGTAAATAGTTTTCTCTTGTCTTCTTTACAGAAAGAAAAAACCCAATAGTATAGTTCTTAACCAAGTACCTTTTCAAGTTCATAAATCAGATCCAGACAGAAGTATTTCTCAAGCAGATCTGTTGAGAGAGCTAATGACACTTAGAAATACTAACACAGTATGTTCTTGCCATCAAGGATGAGAAGTTCAGACGTGTCCTATTGCACATCACTTTTCTTATGCTTCAAAGACTACCCTCAAATTTATCTAAGGAGTAGATAGAGATAACAACTGTATTAATAGAAGACAGGCCCAGAGAAACTACTAAAACAGAATCAGGGTTTTCCCTAACAGGTACAAATTATGTACAAATGAGGAGGTCAGCAAAATCCTGTTGTTTCTTCAGACTATCAATTAGATGATGTCTCTTGCAGCTCCCGCAGCACTTCTTGAACTTTCTGAAATACAAAGCAGCTTATTTTATCTGTCTCCCAACACAACCTGTCTTGACCTACCTTCCTCTTCATGTTGAAGGTTTGGGAAATTCATCAAGYAAATGATGGTTCTCCTTAAACTACTCAGGTTACTCGTTCCAATTTAGAATATTCATTGTTTAAAGAACAAAACCTAAGAGATCACATTCCTTAACAATTCCTAAAGACCTTATTTTCCTGACAAAGTATCTTTGGCATTTACTGAATATGTTCTGTTATTTGGGCTAGCAGAGAATATCTATAATAAAGTACAATTGTTGTTCAAAAAGTTTGGGCAACATGGATTTGAAGGCCCAGAAAGCACTCAAAGAAGAAATACTACATGTCTTTGTTCTTATATTGCTCTCTGAGCACTCACTTTTGGCCTCTGCTGGAGACACAACACTGGGCTACATTCACCTTCAGTCTGAMCCACCACAGTCACTCTTCTGCCATCTGCAAGAGTACTAAACTTCCTATTAAACAAGARACCCCAATCTACCCATATCTGTAGAAACTTCCATTTTTTTTTTTTTGCCTACTGTTACTTACTACGAAAAACATTCAAGGAGAAACCACTGCTTGAGTAGCCTTACTCACAAGCCTAGAGAGAACAAAACTACTGTAGTTTTATCTGACCAAGCTCTCAGATAGATTCATGCTGRTAACAAAAACCACTGATATTATTTAGAAATCTGTACCAAATTTAAGMAGCTGCAAAAGAATTTCAGTGAAGAGTTGAAAGTTCTAACACAGCAACAATTAGCTCAGTTCCAGCAGATCAGGAAGTAACCAACTACAAGAGTCATCTTTTGCCACTTAAAWAGAAGGAAAGGCAAGGCTGTTGCTRAGACAGGCATTACTSTACCTATGGCTAATGCATCCACTCCAATCTGAGAGCAGCAGCAAACAAGGTTACGAGAACATTTTTAAGTAGTTGTGTACAGACACATACATGCATCTATACCTGTCAGTTTATGACATTAAAAATATAATGGTGGTGTTTAGACAGCATAAGTGAAGGTCAGAGGCTGATACTAATACTTGAAATCAGAGTAAAAGTGTTACTTTGTATACTTTGTAGTGCTTTTCATTTTCCATATTTCAAAGGGCATTTTTGTTTTGTGAACTGCACCTCTGATTTGTAAGACAAGATTACTCTTCCTTCCACATACATTCCTCCTAGGGAGAGGCAAAAAAACCCTGTGAATTAGCAAAATTACTTTTCTTTCTCTTTTAGAAGTTTCTCTATCATAAACTAAAGACTGAATTTCCAAATCAAGAAAAAATACCTGGGACAGTTTTCCAACTATACCTCCTTGAATTCCACTAGTAGCCAGAAGATATCTCTGAAMTGGAGTGTTTCCATTGTATCTACTTCAAAGAATCAATTTTTTAAATCCTTCTTATAGCATAGGCTGGAATATAGCAAGTTGAACATATGATAAAGTAAATTCTGCAGTAAGTTGATTATTATACCAAACAAAAACACAGGGACACTCAGAATGGTGTGTTAAGTCTAACAGTGCATATTACCTRTTGCTGTTTGAAAGCTGCAAGTTGCAAGATGATCAAACACTRGTGATGTCAACAGAATGCTCTTCAAATACTTAATCATTTAATGTTATTAAAATAATTTCTTATTTGCATACAGAATTTCATATAGCATATTATTTACAAAAGAGCTCARTGTCATATAAAATTGTTTACATTCATTATAGGAACTTATTAATTATTCTTGCTAAATAGCACAAAATCAAACCTATTCCTGGTACACAAACCATTTCTTAAACAAAGCTCAAGAACCTGAATATTTATTGTCTTTTATTCCCCACTGTCTTTTACTGCCAGCTGTTATAACCTCCYGCCAAGCAAAGAGAAACAACTGCCTTTGCTTCTGCCTTACAATTCAAACTGTTCTTGCCTCATGGCTGATAAAAGATCAGCATTGGCATGAACATTGCTGCCTTTTAAATATGTGTAAAATTCTACTGTTTACATCACCAAAATTACCTTAACATCTGTCACTCTGTTGCTGGGGTTCCATACCTGGCCTCTTCAACTTTCAATTGTTGCAATTTCAGGCTTGGATACGTTTATGATTAAGCTCACAAGGATACATGAATTGTTGGAAAACAGAAAAGTTTGAATGGAGCAGAATTTGCCCTCTTTGAGCATTAATTTTGGCAAGGATAGGTGAACAACATTTTTAGTGAAAAGAACGTTTTTCATCTCTTATTACTCGACCTTGATGTTATGCAAACATCCTGAAATTACATACATGAAATCAATGGGTATTACTGAAGTAACAGAACTYAGATATTCCACGTTTGAAAATTATCTTCTCACCAAAATAAATTTAGAAGTATACAAGTATACAAGAATTTTGGCATTAATAGTGATAGAACTCAATTTTTCACATTTTTGTACTGTCCTGAAGACATAAAGTACTGTTATTGTAAATATAAGGCTCACAAAAAACTTGAGGGAAGCAGTATTTCTGTCTATGAAGTTTATGTAGAAAGATCATGAACTAAATTATTTTCAAGAAACCCAGGATAAACAGAGTTCTCTAAAGAGCTGACAGAATGCAAACGTTTCTATCTGCCATGGGAACTGGACTAAGCACTCAACAAGTCTGCTGAATAAACACATGGCAGGTACAATATGGCAAGTTTAACAGAATTTATCTGTTCCCAAAATGCCAATGCAAGAGTCACCTTTTCTGAATCACAAGTTTTAAATGAACAGCTACTTCAGACATTAGCAGAATACATCAGTAGTATCAGCGTGCTGATGTTCATGAACTTGAATGTTCATGAAACTCATATTAGTAGTGGATCACTTCTGTTAAGTTTATTGATATCCACTCGTACTCCAAGGGTTTTTACTGTTGCAGTCCAGCGAACAGAAACTGAAAACATCCACTAATGATATCAGAGTAAAGATGGMCTTTGCTGGTGTGCTGTATCAGAGTATGTTCTAAAACCAGTATTTGAAATTAAGACAGACAGGCAATCCTTATCTCACTACAAATCCAAATCAGAGAAGTAAAACTATGAGCCTGTGTGTGTATGGAACAAAATACACTGTTATTTGAAGAGTAATTTCTTGAGGTCTCACATGAGGATGCCAATAAAAATCCACTGGTTTTATACCCAAAGCGTTCACAACTGTGTTCTGTCACATCTACATTAAAGTGTGTTAGCAGTACACTGTAGAAGTAACAAAATTCCATTTGCCACCATCACCSAGTAACTGTGTTCCCTAGCTGTGATTTGCAAACTACTAGAGGCCAAATTTAAAGTCTGTCAAGCATTTTCTGTTGTCMCTTTTTTTCAGCATAAAAGAAAATAAAGTCTGACTCTATCATGGAGGTGGATGCGCTGAGTAACAATTTCATTCCTCTGTTCCAGAAAATTTCCTAGGTCTGAGAACAAGATCTTTGATAGAGGTAGTGATTTCCTGAAGTTCTTTTCGAATGCTTTCTGCTCCTTCCTCCTCTTCCATGTTATCTTTTGTGTCATTGTCTCCATGTTCAGTTTTCTTAGTCTGGCTGGTCAATTGTTTCACCACTAATCCGTGGTATTTGACTATCAGCGAATACTGATCCTGAGGGCAAAAAATGAGAACAAACCCAGGGGATGTCAATGTTACAGAAAAGGTAGACAGACCTATAACTAAAGATGTAATTTTTAAAAAAGTATTCTCCTATTCTTGGGCAAAGAGAATTAATAATACAGAAATATATTTCTAACAAAGTACTTGACAACCTAAATTTTGAGAGACATTCAAAGAGGCAAAAAACTGAAAGCATCCAAGTGCTGCAAAAACAGGACATAAACCACTGAAGCATGAAAGCAATGCAGTTAGTAAGCATCACCAGTTTCAGCAGTATAAAATACAGAACTTCTAGGTATTTGCTCTTTAAGAGTTACATCTTTCTTTAAAACTGGATTAGAAAAGTTTAAAAAGCAACCATGCTCTAGCTCAGAGGAAAGATGTAAAAACATGCCATCATAAGAATCGTAATATCCCCCAAGACAGAGCTGTCTCTATGGTTAATTCAMAGGACTAATAACACATTTTTAATTTTATTTAAAAAATTTTGATGACAGATCCTTGAAGAGATTGATCTGCAATGTAGTCCAGATCAGAGCATTTGAATATTCTGCACATAAAGTAATGTTTAGGCATGAAATCAAACAATGTCAGGTTTATGTAGCAAAAATAGTGTAAGGCACAACTTTCATGTTCTGTCGTAGAAAAAAGGTAATTTCCCCTTAAAAAGCTAGAAAAGAATACCTCAGGGATCTTGCCACTTAGGAAATTAATGATCTGTGGTACTGATCTTCCTGGTGCATGAAGCATGCAGTGAGTTGAAAACTGAAATAACAATACTGATGTCAGGTGCAGAACAAGAGCTGGATCTTCTGTGACTTTGAGCTGTTCAATCAGAGCTTGTCTATGCTGAAACAGGACTTGCCTAAGAACAAGAATATATAAAACAAAAATATGATTCTATGATTTTATCATATAGTAGTTGATCACATATGCTAAAACTTATTTAACATMAATTAATTTTAATTTTCTCCTCTGACCATTTATTCATGTGGAATTCCAAAATGTTAATTGAAAAAAAAACCCCAAAGAACTATCACTGGCATAGCTCAGATTTTGAAAGACCCCTAGGGAATTTATATTATAGAAAGGTAGCAAGCCAACAGAATTAGCTAACTGTGAATTCTCCTCTTCTCCTTCTCCCATGGATTTAGAACTGCTTGACTTGCTATTTTTCAATTAAGCAGTTTGCCTCTTACCCACYGAGTGTGACTGCTCCCATACTAACCATCCCACATCTGTTCAGCAATATAGCCACATTTCATAGAATAAATAAAATTAAGGTACCTTTCTTTCTTTTTGTCTCCTTTTTTCACCATAACACCACAAATATCCACTGCAGAATCAAGGCACGAAAGAAAATCTTCTATACTCTATTAAAAATAATAGAAATATTTAATCTGTGTTTGCAGATTATAAAAAAGTTTATCTACTGTTCACAATCACACAAAAGATGACTGTGAATACACTTGAAATAAACTATAGAAGAAAAAATAACATGTATTTAGTAGAAATTACCTTTGTTCATCTTACAACAGTTCATATTCTTAAATACTAACCCAAACTGTAATTCATTAGTCTTGGAAATAAAATTAAAAATTAATACATGTTCTACAATTATTTGCAGATATATTTTTTAATAAGAAACAYCTAAGTATGACCTTTGGCATAAAAGAATTAATAAATAAATCTCCTTGTGCCTACACTGCCATAATCTGAATGTCTAGGTTTTTTTTTTAATTATCCATAATTTTACAAGTTAAGAAATACATGGAAGAACATCAAAAACTCTGGGAACAAAATACAAAAACATCAGCCACTTTAGACTGGAGATTCTCACTCAGTTTTCACTCTTCTCACCTGCCTATGAAAGGCACACTGGATTCCATATAGCAGCAAGAAGCCAAAGGTGACTATCAGTATCAAAATGTAAGATCATCTTTTCATCTCCGAACATTTACAGACACAAAACCACACTTTCTCTCACTGCCTTACACAAATACAAAAGATTATTTTGCCTTCAACCTTCACAGCAGCAGTGATTACSTACTAAACTACATGTGCCAGYTATTTAATAGCATTCTATCAGCAAAACAGAAAATCTGAACCTGATTTTTACCTTGCCATTCAGAGAAGTATGCAGTTTAGTTAAAGGACCTTTGGTATCTTCTGGTAGTTTACCTAAAATCTTGATTCTACCCTGTATGGGACAAGAATGGAAATAATCTGTAATATTAATAATATTTTTAGATGTTGGCATATTTCAAGTGAAGCAATTACTTATTGAAAAAATATCACTGATCTACTTGAGACTGTTACAAAGGAGCTTTTATTTTTGTACCTCACTTGTGATTGCAGAGTAATTTTCTGTTGTCATCATTGACTCAGATGCCAAGAAGTTGAAAACCAGATTTGTGATGTCTGTACACAGAGTCTTCAACAGGTGCTTGGCAAGGTTAGTCTGAGTATCATCTGTTAAAATAAATTAGTGATTAAAGTAACTTACTAGAGTTATCTGATTGCTATGATGTTATCACAGCACCTTCCTACCTGTGGACTCTATTAACCATGAGCAGTATGAGAAAGTTATCTGGATACATGAAGATAACATCCCTCATTTGCTGTGACGTTCTTAAGGAATGTTGTTCAGTGAAAAATGTGAGCTTTCAGGCCAGTAAGAACATTTTAATGCATTGCTAGTATTTCAAAGATGTACCTRTATAAGCAGTAAACAACCCTGTACAATCCTCTTGAAACAGTGCCATTGATCAAGTCAAGAGCATACAAAGGAAAATACTGCAGGACAAGCAGCTAAATAGAAGAACAGCCATGTSACTTCAAGACTGAAATACTGAATTTGGGGAAAAAAAAGAGGCTACAGWACATATGCCCAAGAACAAGGGCTAATGGGAAATAATTCTATATATTCCAAAATACAGGAGTATCAGGTAGTTTTGCTAATGTTTCCTTCTGCTAGAAGATTTCCACAGGCAATTTTCTAGGCGAAAGCTGAATACAGCAGAGTATCTAGGAAATATCTACAGTATTTTCCTGATGCTAACTTTTCTGTCTCACCTTACAGAGCAACCCAAACAAATCTGACAGACTATCCTCAAGCAGCAGCTACTTTCAGTATCAAACCTATAAGCTTTAAACACCAGCTTCTTAGAATCAGGTGGTATTCAAKTTTTTCATTAGTGGCACAGCTGATAGAATAAAATGAGCATACTAATATTTTCCTTTTTTTTTTCGTCTGGACAGTGAAAAWTTGGAAAGAATGCAGACCCTTGGGAAGGAAAGACAAGAACACAGTTATCTTGACATAAGGTAACAGAATATGGATATGAAATAAAGAGAATGAATTTCAATTACTGTACAAAGCTATGCACTTCAGCATAAAGGCAGTGTTATGCATACTAAACGCATCTCTAGTTTTTTCTTTCTAGATTTTCCTTTTTAAATTCTAGCTCCTGTCTGACCATTAATGTAGATTCTGGAATAAATTTAGCATCCTTAAAGGAGCATATTCATTTTTCAAAGTATGTATTTTGTACCTGTGAAATGCTTTGCTCCCTTTTCAAATAACCGAATGTTGTTGTATAGGTTTGAGAATTCCTCCTGCAAGTCCTTCATAGCCTGTCTTCTGTTGGCTCCAGAGGAAGATGTTGAAGATGTAAAAATGGAACGCACAACCTCCTGGTAAGTTTTTGTCAAAGGTCTTAGAACAGGAAAGAAGAAAGGAGAAAACAGTGAGCAAAGTGTGAAACTGTATGAGGTTTTCCCAAATATAACAGCAACAGAGAAAATGACCTCATTATGTAGTAAAAGATGGCGACATGAATGCTACAGAACGGTGAGATAAACATAAAGCCAATTATGAAAATCAGGAAAAAAAAACCATGAGGAAATTAAAATATTAATTAAAATAGACTAAATGGCAGATGTTCTAATGTTATAGTATGTATGGTATGTAAATATGTTATAGTATGTATGGTATGTAAATATATGCCAAGGTTTTCACAACCCTCAATGGGAAAAAGGTGAAAGATAAAAGGATTTCCAGAAGCAATGCTATTCACAAACTTTCAGGAGCCTCTGGACAAATTTGTAAAGATAAAGCTACTGTGACAATCCGAGTTTACTCAAGCTTGGCTATTACAGTCTCATCTCGTGTTCCTTTAGCTCTGAATATAAATATTCACATTCTCTCTGGTATGGAACAACTTTTAAAAGAAGTTATTCATCTTCGCATAGCTCAGTTTGCTAACATAACTTACTACCCAGCTCTCATGGGTACCAGTGGAGCCACAGATGCCAGGAAATATGAACATATATCAAAGGCTGTCCAGAAGACGGGACAAGTGAAACTCCAGCATGGATCTGTGTAATGGGGTGAAAATACATCCATGAAGCTGAAAATGAGCTTGCAGGACCATGTACTGCTAAGCAGAAGCACATTCCTGTGTCAGCACAGCCTTCTAATACGTAAGATRTGTAACATGGAGCTGTACAGAAAGAGAATATTGTGGTTCACATCTATCAACAAGGCCCTCTTTTCTAAGTAAGAAAAAAGACTGAAGTGTAGATTCATCTAAAGTGAATCACAAATTTTCTAACTCCAGCTGAAGTATTGAAATTACCTTCTTAGATGTTCAGCAATCTCTGTAATAAGCTCTTCAGGGCAATCCTGCATGTGGGTCTTTAAAACATCCTCAATTTCCTCTTGTGACATGAAAGAGAACTCCAGCTTCTTATTCCTACCTGCAGTGGCCATAAACAACACTCACTGAGAAAACATTCCATTTAGTATTGCTACAATTACTCTGTGGCATGAGACACTGGAAAGCCTCAAAATCCAAACACCATAGAAGAAATGCTTATCAACAATGGAAAAACCAGGATGATTATACATGATAGTGGAATTTTACACATGTGAAAAACTCTCTCTTTTGATCACTTAGAAGTTTCTGTAATAGAYAACTGAAGGAATGTATGAGGATATGTATTTTTGGTGACACTTTTTTTTCTGCTTGGCCCATTATTTTAGAAACCATAATTTCATCAAGACCAAATAAAGTGCCAAAACTGAATTGAGTGTTCCTACTTGAAGGATTTCACAACGCTATTGTTTTTATTTTTTTAAACTCCATTTAGTAAGGTACACAATCATGTAACACAGTGTCCTAAACTTGAGGTTACAGTATAAAATCTGAAACATGATAAATTAAATCAGATGAGGTGTTCCAGTAATAAAAGCAACTTACATGCATACAATTYAGTGCATCTGTATTTCAGTTTTGCACAAAACATGGAACTTTTCCTGGGTGCTGTATAATTTTTACATATAAGAATGAGATCAGAATGATGACAGAGAACCAGAAAAGGACATGTTCCAGATGGACCTTAAAACAGGCTTATTGTGCACATAAATATAGAGATCAATGATGTTTCCTTGTTGTGCCACAGCAGTAATGAACATACAAAGTTTATAAACAAGTGAAAAGGGAGGTTAAATCARGTTTTAAAAAGGACCTTATTTATATTTGAATGGTTTCATCTGAGTTTACCTTGAGATCGTGGTTCAAGCTATTTATTATAAAACAGCAATACAAGCAGCAATAAGGGCAGAACAGAAAGCCTACACCAAAAACCAAAAGGGACTGAACATTGCTTTACTCAGTAACTGAGCAGTCCTGAAAAATAATTCCATTTATATGTGAATTACAGTACTCTGTGAGAACAGTATCAAACAAAATTACTACAGTGTATTTCACATGTCAAATATCATGTTTCAAAGTATTTTTCAGTGAGTATTGAAAGTCTCGATCCTACACAAAAAAAGGAAGCACACATTTCTGGTTCTCCAGCAAGCAAAAGAAAGAACATGATTGCTTCATTTGCAACCACTGTTTACTCTAAATCTAACAACGTTAGCTTTTACTTAGCAAGCCATTCCTTTCAATAGTGAAGGTAGAGAAACAGGCACCAATAAGGAGTGATATTAAAACTATCAAAACATTAGTTTTGACTGTATATTTTATTCCTATGAAGAAAAAAACTGTTTGATTGCTATGATTTGTTAATTTAGGCCATTCATTTATCATACACTATGCAGCATGTGTTACAAAATCAAGTGTAACATTCACACCAAAACCTACAGCATTTCCTAGATAAAATAAAAGAATGAATATAAAATGGTATTATTTACTTGAATTAAATTTCTTCTATAAAGACTAAGTTATACCATTCAGTGAACATGTAATGTCCATTTCATTTAAATAGCAACACCAGATCCACAGATACAATTGTAACTACATAGTGCTCTCATCTTGTATTTTAGCTGACCCTATCTAAACAGYGGGGGAAGAACAGACATAGGAAAAAAAACAAGTAGTAAAACCATGTTGAATAGATATTAATAGAGAATGCCTAAAATAAAATTACAAACCTGTGGCAGTCCCTTGTGACTCTTCATCGCTGTCAGCATCCTTTCTTCCTTTCTTCTTGGTTTTCTTGATCTTTATCTCTCTGGCATTCCCACCACCACCTCCTCTCACGCTTCCACTGCCCTCTGGTGGGGAATTACTTGCTTAGTACACAGGAAAGTTGAAGCACTTAAAAAGTTTACAATACCAGGGTAATTTATCTATGTTACTTGCTAATGTTGGATTGAAAATCACAACCTGATTCTAAACACAACCTAGAACATATATTTCAGAATCTTAAGGCCATAAGTTTCATTCTTAAGAAAAAAAGCAAYTGAAGCAAAGCATTGTTTAACCCAATGTCATTAATAAACACAAACACTAATACCAAAGGCACATATAATAAAAAAAGAAAAGAAAAAAAAAGCAGTATCTTGCTTCAGCTAAAAACAGATGAGATACCAGGGTCCATAATGAAATGGGGGATCTCTGTCGGCTGAAAACAGCATCTTAGTAAGCATTCAGCATTTTTGTTCCATGATGCTAAATCACTGAGTTTTTTATAAACTATGTTAGATAATGTAACTTTGTTAATTTTCAGAGAAASAATTCTATACTATAAGCATTTACCCAAAATATTACTGGAAGCACATATTCAATTAACTAGAGCACTCAATCTTTTTTGACTTTTCCTACATGACTACAGAGTAACGGGATGTTCCAGCTCTGACACGGGTAACAAATTACTTTGTTCAGAAGTCTTGAAATCAATGTATGCAACTGCAGACAGAATCTCAACTTGCTATACAGTCCCTCTCCACAAGGCAAGCTGTTCTGCTCTTTCTTCCCTTTTTCCAGCCTCTTCTGTTATTTTTTCACTTGGAAGAAATTTAAACTCCATGGTGCTAGACATATATACACTATGCCTTGAGAAAGTGGGTGTTTTTGCCATTTAAATATGGTCCAAGGTTTCAAGTAACTACATTATGTAACTATTTCTTAAGAAAAGGAAATACAAAGACATGGTGCTCTTTCATAAAAAGCTAACTGCATCTGTTACATGCCACAGATRGATTTTTAAGCATCACTCTGTAGGAACAGCCAAAAAAATAGTGCTTTTCACAAACTTATTTGAAATGTGACTGCATTACAGTAATTACATTACATAAAATTGTTATGTTGGGGTGCTTTTGCATGCTTTTATGCATGCACATAACAGTCCAT